>BBXU01002794.1:0-10716 GCA_001598975.1 Parachlorella kessleri
TCCAGCTGTCAGTGGCTAGCGACATGGTGTCAACTTGACGGTGAAGAAGCTGAGCGGCCTGACTGCCTGCCGCTGCCCTGCAGTACGTCACTCGCAGCAACGTCCAGGGCGGCCAGCCCGCCACTCCCACCTGCAACCACCAGGGCGAGATGACTGAGGAGGTTTACACTGCGACCTTCACCTTCTACCAGTGCTGAGGGGCCCCACGCTACGCTTGCTGGCGCCCCCGGGAGGGTGACACTTGATTGAGTGCCCCAGTCCTTAATCCAGTGATAGCTCGCCTTTAGAACGCCACTTTGATGGCTCTGAGACACGTGTTGAGCTGTTACACTAAGTTATGCCGTGCCTAGGGGTCGCTTGTGTCCACACTTGCCAGATGCACAAGGCACCGCCATGTCTCATGCTGTCAGGCAGCCAGTCCCGTCTGGCCTTACGTATACAGGCCTGATCCCATACTGTACATACCCACTGTAAGGACACCCTGGCAACGTTAGGACTGCTGCGCAGCTGCTGTGGTACTATTAGCGATGACAAACAGGGTTTGACACAAAAAGGGCACAGGTACCATTATAACCAGCCAAAGACTTCACATTCCATGCTACGCAATGGTTCAATGGTTGAACGCTAGAAACTTTGTCTCGTCTTATAGAGGGGCGTGCCTTTTAAGGCTTGCACTGATCCTCCTCGTTGCGAGCTGCGTAGCAGCCCCTCCTGTTCGGCTGCTGGGGAAGTACACGCCTTCCAGAAGCCAATCCATTTTCCAAAGGGGCTTGCGCCTCAGACGTGCGGCATTGCTAGAGCATGCCGGCTACAACTACAAGACGCCAGCGCGGCTCACACACAAGCTCACCCACAACTTGACGTCGCCCACAGCAGAATGGCTGCGGCAAACGTATCAGCGGCATATGCTTGACCTGCCCTCTAGTCCGCAGTGGGTCTGGCCTCCAGCCAGGGACCACTTGTGTGGGTGCTTTGCCAAGCCGCAGGCAGCACAGGTAGGGAGTCAACCAGTTTCCCAACTTTGCAAGCCTTGCAACAAGAACGTAAGCTGCCTCCACGTAATTTGAAGAAATCACTAGCAGACTGACGCAGTGTGCAGGTGGCCTTGGTGGGAAATGGGCCCTTGTCAGTGAGCCAGCGTGAGGACATAGGCGGGGCAGACTGCATCATCCGTTTCAACCAACTCCACAACCGGTAGGTACATCATCAAGGAAGAATTGCCAACGCAGGGCACCAGTCACCTTTCAGTGCACGGGGAAGGAAGACTTTGCACTCACTCTGAAGGACTGCTGCATAATGACCAATATTGGACCCTCCAACGCTGCAGGCAGCAGGGTGAGAGGACGGACGTCTGGTTTGTGAGGGGCTCTTTCTTCCCTGCAGGAAATCTGACGAGACAGGTGAGTGAGTGAAAATTGGGGTGGTGATAAGGCAGTCCGGGTTCTACCTTGTTTGGGTGCTGGAAGCTCATAGTGGCACTCCTTTGTAGGAGAGGACGGGAATGACAAACCTCTCCTGTACCACTGCTCGTGGTAACGGCTTTGAAAGTAAGCTCCACTGTGGGCAATCAATGAGAGGTGCCCTTATCCCGATACCAGCCTGCCTCTGCACAGCATGCCTCTGCATGTATGGCGGGGTTGGGCAATCCTGCGGCACCTGCCTAACAAAGTGCTAGAAAAGCTTACCGCCTCCGCAACCTGTTGAATTGGGGCACGCCTGCAGGTTGCTCGGGAAGCTAAGTGGGTGGTGCTGGCCCATGCCTTCAGAGAAGAGCTGGACAGCAGTGACAAAGACCAGGAGAGCCATGTGTCTGACCTGCGCTCCCACTGGAGCGCAGCCCTGGATGCCACGGTGGAATCATCAGGCTTGGGTGCCGCCGAGCGGGCCAAGATGCTGGCTGTCGACCTTACCCAGCACCAGGCCCTGTGGGACCGCATAGCTACAGGGTTAGGCTACCCACGGAGGGACTTCCAGCACCAGGGGCAGGTTATCCGGGGGAATAACCCCTCCTCTGGGTTGGTAGGTGAGTGGCGGCTGCAGACCTGGGCAACAGCTGTTGGGTGACTGCTAGGTATGATGAGCGCGCCCCTTGCAGCAAGCGGGGCTTACAATCGAGTGGGACTTGACTGAGGGTCACCTGACAGTCCTGACGCTCCCAGCAGCAGGCAGGGCACGCCTATCATGCAAGCTGTGGCAAAACTGATGTCCCCCACTGCGTGTGCAGCCCTGCTGGCACTGCTGGATTGCCTGCCGGGCGACGCCACCATCCACCTCTACGGATTTAACTGGAGCAGCAGCAACTGGGTGGGGCATCTCATGAAGCTGGAGCGCAGTTTCATCCAGGCATATAGTCGGCAGCTAGCGGGCAGATTGCTCATACACCCTACCCCCTGCAGTGGCTACAGAGAGTGTGAAGAAGTGAAGCCGGCAGGTTAGCAACAGCGAGGTTGACCATAAGTGATGTCACACTAGGTCACCGACCACGGAACTGCTCTTGGTGTTGCTTGTGGCAAGTGACATTGTGCAACAGTCTAGCTAGTGGCCTTGGGCAGGCAGCTTCCTATCACAGTCCCCGTCACATCTTGGGGAGACCAAGGTCCCGAGGCACTTTGCTTGGGGTTCCTCCTGCCTCATGGCAAGTGTAACTTGCAACTGGGAAGGGAGGATGGTGCTGCCACTCCTTGTACTATGCGTAATCAATATTCTCCTTTGTGCACCAGGTTATCAAGCGCCAGCAACCCAGGGTTTCTCAGGCTGTTTACCGTGCCCAACATTTATTGCGCAGCTCACATGGCTGAGACTGTCAACAGCATGTGCCTTCAATGCTATTATGAGTACTGACCAAGTTTGTAATGATAGGAATGCACCTGCCGTACATCAAAGCTACCGGACAAGCAACAGCAACAAGTAGTCAGTCAGAAGAGCACCTGCGTCAGCCCACCAGCATGTATGTACAGTGCTAAATGCAAACCCGCGCATGGCACTCCTGGCAGCAGGCCATTACAACCAATGTAGAGGCGATTGAAGCCATCTAGGCACACGGCCTTCACAACAAGCTTGCCCATAAATAAGCCTAACTCGGCTACCAACCCTTTGCATGCTTGCAAGCTCGAGGCGCTGGTCGGCCATATCCAGCAGTAGCTGCCACCCTGCACCACCCGCGCTTCTATTAGCCATGAAACAATTCAGGTGATATACGACAGCCTCTTCTCTCACGCCCCGCCATGCCGGCACCGAGGGTCACCTGCCCTGGCTCCCAATGCCAAACTCCTCCCAATGTCTGAGCTTTGTGTGGAAGTCTTTGATCACCACCAGACCGGCGAAGCAATCGGTGATGCCGTACGAGAGGTACAGGCTGCCACCCTTCAGGAGGAGGCCAGTGGCAAACTGGATTCCATAGGCATCTCCTGGACCATTCAGCAACCTGCAAGCAAGCAAGCAGGGAGTGCGCCCTCAGGGTGCACAGGATCCAGGCAAGGGT
This sequence comes from Parachlorella kessleri, assembly GCA_001598975.1. Lineage (NCBI taxonomy): Eukaryota > Viridiplantae > Chlorophyta > Trebouxiophyceae > Chlorellales > Chlorellaceae > Parachlorella > Parachlorella kessleri. The sequence continues at coordinate 3,482 of BBXU01002794.1, forward strand.
CCCTGGTACACCAGTCTGCCCAACAGCCCAAGCATGGCCTGCTGCACGTACGCAGCTTCTGCGTGCAAGTGGGCTGCTTCGCTTCGCTGTGCCATGCTACCAGATCCTTGCTTCACCAGGAATAGGTGTGGCGCCCTCCTCACCTGAAGGCCTCAGACACCCACTCCAGGCTGAAGTGGTGCTGGCCTTCCCCAGTTTCCCGGGCCGACACGATGATGAAGTGGTGGTAGTACACCCTGCGGTACCCTTGGCTGGTATAATGGTGGCCTAGGGCTAAGAACCTGCCGCGGCCGGTGGGGATGAAGGAGGAGCCGCCGCTCAGGAAAGCGCCGCTGGGCAGCACCTGCATGCAGCGTCAGTGAGTCGGGTAAAGGGTGCAATAGCACAGGCAGTGGAAAGCCGCAAAGGCGGCACTCTGCATGCGCCCTGGTGGCAGGCAGCAGCCGTGCTGAGAAGCCCACTCTGGACACGCGAGGAAGCAGTGTGACATTACTGCAACATGCCGAGCAAGCTCATGCAGGCTCGCAGTTCCAGGAGACGCATGCAAATGCGCCCCAGCAGGAGTGCTGCTCTCAAAGTCCGCCACAGGAGCTATCCACCAAGCCACCCACCGCTCGCAGGGAGAAGGGCTGGCGGACCTCCTTATGCACCAGGCTGCATCCCAGGCTGCCTGGGTCCACCCTGCCCACCACCAGGGGGTAGGCCTGGATGACAACATACAGCTGGCCCCCCACCACAAGCGGCATGTAGTTCTTCTGCTTGCCCTCCGTGCCGGGGCAGCTAAGCACCGCGCCAGCCTCCATGACTGCCAGGTCCTCCCGCAGCCGGGCAATGCCCACCATGTTGACTGTCACATTCGATTTGCCCCGCCAGTTGCCCATGTTGACGGTCCCCACCAGGTGGGCCTTCCCCTGCCAGCTAAAGGCCCGGGGGTCCTCCAGGCCCGGGAATCTCTGGGAGAATCCAAACTTGTGGGCGGCCGCCTCGGGGCCAAAGTCGGGCAGCCGCATGCGGCTGACCGGGACGGGCACATTGCGGCAGCCGTAGGGCTGCATGGCGCGGTTGGCCTGGCAGAGGGCGACCTGCAGCCAGAGAGGAGGACTGTGTTGATGGTGCCGCGTGTGTGGCGTCAGTAGCAGGGTCACGTCCACAGCAGTGATGATAAGCGGATGTATGTTCTCCAGGTATTGCAAGGATGCCTTGGGAGGACAGCGCCGTGCCCACGACATCCCCCGTCACAAGCTGGCACTGACTCTGGGGGCCTGCCTGCTCCACGCTATGGCCCGCACGATGAGCCTTGCCTTTGTGTGGAAGGGCGGCTGCAGCTTGTAGGCGTCCACCCCTGCCCAATAGGGGCACTTGGTGTAATTGGCGACCCGCACCACAAAGTGGGTGCTGCCATTGTGAGTCACCATGGCAGGGCTGTAGCCCCGGTAGTGGTCGTCGGTGCCATACAGCCGGGACACTGCCGCCTCTATCCTGGCATTGAAGTCTGGGACAGGCTGCATGCCCGGGGGAGGGCTGCAAAGCAGAGCAACGGCAACCTTATCAAGAGGCAGCGAAAAAGCTATCTCGCAGCAGGGGACTGGTCACCTTGCTTGATTGCGAGCTCGAACATTTCAATGCATACCACTCCTAGAAACAATACCTGTTTGCATGAAATAGCCCTCCAGCTTAGCAGCAAACTCAGCAATTGCCCTGGTGTGCTCGGAAAATCTTGCAGTCACACTGCCGCGGCGCTTCATGGCTTGCCTGCAGTAGCCCTCCTTGCAGACGCTGCAGCTGCCGTTTTTGCGACCCAGGGGCACCACCTCCCCCTCCTGGCAGCCCTCTGAGCTGCCATCATGCTCTGCCCGCTTCCGCACAGCTGTTTGCCAGTAACGCGTGACTGAGCTACTAGTCAGTGAGGCACTGGTGGCTTTGGACAAGGCTGGGTTACTCGAGGCTGCTGTGCTGCAGAGCTGCGCTTCCCGCGAGAGGGGGTCCCACTGGAGAGCCCAACAATTGCTATCGTTTAGGCAGAGCCTCAGGGCATACTGCAAGCTGTAGGCGTGCGAGCTAATTGGGCTGTCGCAGAACGTGCTGCTGCTGGCCCCATGCTGCAAGTCAAAGAAGGCTACCTCGGGAAACTGATACTCCACAGGCGGTACTGCAGAAGAACAAAAGAGTCTCAATGCCTTTCTGAGAATGTCCAGCGAGAACAAGAGTGACACAACCAGCCAGCATGGTAGCACTGTCCGGCAGCCTGCTACCTGTCGTTGGAAGCTTCGGGGTGTATTGCAAGTTCCAGTTGCAGAGGGACGTGCCAATCAGAAGCATGCTCGAGAGAACTAGCAAAGCTGCAGTATATGCCAGCTTCTGGTGGCCAACTGATCGCCGAGCATGCGACATAGCTGCAAGAGGATCAGTAATCCTGGGGCACATACGTCCCGGAACCATCACATCAGAGGAAGGAAGACTGCACAGGCCTCTGCTAGGCCATTGTTCCACAGTCAGTGAGGGTGGTAGCAAGTAAACCAACGGCGGAACCTGCTACGCCGCAAACATTATGACGAGGGCAAGCTAACCCATGCATGGCCTAGCGGGGCCTCTCTCCAGGAAACAGCCCGGCCAGGTTTTGAGGCACCGCATGCAAAGCACGTCCTGCTGATAGTGAAGCGGGTGAGGCTCCCTGTGGGGCTTCGTGCTGATGAAGCGTTACTGACTGACTTCCTTTACCTGAACTGCTCACTATATTAACCCGGCCAGCAGGGTGCTTCACGACCCAGACACAGCTAGGGCTGTCAAGGGTCATGAGTAGGACAGTCACTGTCCACTGAGTGATGCTGCTCATGGGAGCAATGGTCGATACCACGGTGACTGCACCAAGCCCAGTCTAAGTTTCAGGAGCCTCCTTACTATTGTTTAATTCAGGGTGGCAGGTAATGCGATCAGAAAGGAGGTACTGGTATACTGGGCTGACAGGGGTCTATGCAAATATGCTTTGTATCTTGCCGGAGATCTATTGTTTTGCTGAACTGCCAACCATAACACAGCACGGACTCTTGCAGGGACGACCTGTAAGTGGTAGCAATGGTCGATGGTGGCACATAATCCTAACAAAGGGTGCAGAGCTTACAATTGCCACTCGTGAATAGAAATGGTATACAGTCCCAAGTTGATGCGGTAGCCGGTGCTTCATGATGAGGATGTACTGGTTTTCAATGTCTCCAAAATGTTTCCTTGTGCTTCTAAACTCTACCTCCCGGCATGTACATAGGCCTGAGCAGGCGGCAGGAACAGCAGGCTGCTGCATGCAGGCCAACAAGCCGCCCAACTCAGATGGTCAGCGTCCACACCTCCAGCTATGTCATTGTACCCCAGCGCCGGTTGATGCTGCCTATTGCCGCTACAAGGTTCTGGTCAAACAGCTCGCTCTTTATGACCTGGTCCATTTCATGGAAGGGATTCTTTAAGACATAGTCACCATACAGCTCATAGACCCTGCAAAGGTGGCACAGGGGAAGGATCTGAGCCTGTGCTACATCAAACAAGGAACACGCTACAGGTACTTCGAGATCTGGATCAGACTAGCTACTACTGTGGCATTAACACTCAGGCTGACCCACATAGCAAACTTTGCATCCACCTCGAACAAGTCACAGCTAGCCTTCGCTGTGTACAGAACTCTGCCAAGTGACTACAAGTTAAGAAGTCAAGAAGACAACCGGGTGGGCTTAGCTCTGAAACTCACGTTGATCGAAGGATTTCTGCAGCTTCTGGGGTATGTGGTTCCGTGAGCATCATGAAGGTAGTCCCTGTCAGTGTTTGGAAGCTGTGCATGTCAAAAGTATCTGCTTGCATCACCTGGATGCCTGCAGGCACAGGGTAGGAAATACCGTTCCACTGCCAGCCACATTACGATTTCCAAAGCCTCACACAACTTGGGTGTCTCGGGGTCAGCCAAGTATGTAGGTTGCTACTTGAATTCAGTGAGTGTTAACAACTTGCGGCTGGTGGTGTGCAGCTTCAAGGCCCCCAAGTGTGTGTGGCGCACTTGCCTGAGCTATCTGGCACCGGCGAAAGCTGTGCCGAGATGCCGCACATCCCAAACCTGCACGATCAATTGGTGCGTGATATCATGCATAGAGCTCAACAGCGCTGGCCCTGTTGCAAAACCACCAGTAGCTTTGGGTGCCTACCAGCTGCTGGCTAGCCGGAGCTTGTCATTGAAGTCTATGGGTGGTAGCTGCAAGAAGTCCTGCACGACGTTCAGAGGGTGGTAGGGCCTAAACATCAGGGTCCTGCTTGCAGGCATAGTGCTCTGACTTGTCCAGGGGCTGGCAGGTGGCACTGGAGGCAACCTGGCTCACTCACTCTACTGTATAGGAGGCCACCGTTTCGCCCCACTATCCAGAGTGAGTATATCTGCATGCTACGTGGCTAGCAAACGCTTGGAAGGCTATTGATCCCTGCTCTGGGAGAATGGCCGAGTAGTCAGCCCTCGGTGCAGTTGGCAGTGAAAATGTCGCGTGTGTTGCATACGTATGAACACTGCATTGATCGCGCAAGATGCACCTAACACACATGGTGCACCAGGGTCCCTCCCAGCAGCCTCCCGCCACTGCCTTGGACCCCAGTTGATTCGGGGCAATCGACTATCTAACATTGATATAGCGATTTCTTTTGGTTGTAACGCTTGCTTCTCTCAGTTGGAAGACCGTATCTCAAATTTCCTAAACCAGCTCATCATGTTGGCAAGAGTCTGTGGGTTAGGCGACCCTGTGCTGGACATCGTGGCCAAAGTGTCATACGGCCTGCTTGAGAGCCTGCATGCCGAACCAGGGGGTTCTACCACTGTGGAGCCAGAGGAGATGGCCAGGCTACTAAGCCTACCAGAAGTGCAGCAGGACTGCCTGAGGCAAGTCCTGCTTCCGCAACTTCACCCGTAGGCCCGACCACTGCGCAGAAGTGCTGCCTCTTTTTCCTGGTTTCACTAGCACTGCATCGCTGCAGGTGTCGTCTTACCTGCCGTCAGACCTTGCCTGCAGGGTACCTGGCGGCAGCTCAGCGAACGTCATAGGAGCCCTGGCCGGGCTCTCTGACAAGCAGCTTCTAGTGGTGTTCGTGGGCATGCTGGGCAGCGACGCAGCTGGGGCGGAGTACAGGCAGAAGATGCAGGCCCAGGGGGTTGATACCCGCTGCTTGATGGAGGCTGCTTCGGGCACCCCCACTGGCACGTGCCTATGCCTGGTAAGGACGGCCGCATGATGGATAGGGGATGTGGCTGACCCAGGCACATGCATTGCCGCAGCGCTTGCACTACGCTTGAGCACACAGCCTCTGTCACTCAGCCTGGCCAGGAGTCAGGTATGGGACACCATTGGGACACCACCGAGCGTCCGACGTTGCCCTGTGTTGCCTTGCCCCAGTACTCCCAGCAAATACACCGCTGCCCGTCGTTGCCAACTCCAGGTCACGCCCGATGGCCAGCGCACCATGCGCACCTGCCTCTCCGCCTCCAAGGAGCTCAGCCACCCCTCGCAGCTGCCGCCGGCCCTGGTGGCGCCAGGGGGCCTGATGCACTGTGAGGGGTACTGCCTGTACCGCCCGCAGGTGGCTGTCGCGGCCATGCGGGCGGCACGTGCTGCGGGTGGCAAGGTCTCTCTGGACCTGGCCAGCTTCGAGGTTGTGCGTGGGTAAGGTGGTCGTACGCCCTGAAGATAGTCTCCTTCTTCCAAGCAGGTGGCTTCATCAGTGTGCAAAAAGATTCAGTGGAGTTGCCGAGCTCTTCCAATCTGGGACTGGTCAAGCGAATGTGGGCAAAGAGATGATCATAGCCAGACTGGGAATGATGGCAGGGAGGCAGCAGATGTGCACAGGCGCATGTGAGGTAGTCATGCCTGGCACACAGCACGACCAGGCGTAGGAGCAGCGTTGATGCCAGCAGGACGTTGCGGCATGCCCTCATGTCCCCCAGCCCTTTTCTGGTTGCTACAGGTGCCTTGGTGTGTTGATGGACATCCTGCGAGAACAGCTGGTCGACCTTCTCTTCTGCAATGAGCAGGAAGCTGCAGCACTTTGCCAGGTCGGCCCCCCTTGGCGGGTTTGTGGTATGCCACGGCCTTGCACCACCCTGCACATAGTCTGCGGTGCACGGGGCCAGGTATGCTGACTGCGACTATATGCTATCTGGCCCCATGCTGCAAAACTGTCTGTAGCTACCCCTGGTGCAGGAAGCGAGCCAGGAGTGTGGGAGCACCTCCGAGCAGGCAATTGCAGCAGCCCAGCAGCATCTGTTGCAGTTTGCCGAGGTTGTAGTGGTTAGCCGCGGGGCCAAGGGCTGTATTGCCCGCAGGAGGGGTGGCGAGTGTGCCACTGCAGCTGCTGCCCAGTGCCAGGTGCGAGGCTAGGTAGGGGTGTGGGACTGGGCCTGCAATGCTCACAATAGCCTGCTTCCTCCTGGCCTGAAGTGATCCACTGCGACCTCTTCAGCCAAAGCTACCATCAGGAAGTGTAGTCACCGGTCCAGCAGCAGTGCGGCAGCTAAGGGGTTACCTGAGCGGAATGCCTCGCGACTTCATCAGCATCTGTCCTTGCATTGCCAAGCTGCATGGCAGACTGACCAACTGCTGTGTCCAAACATCCCCCACCCCCTCTCAAACACCCTCCCTGCTGGTCCATGGACCCGTTCCACGCTGGCTTGTCCCTGTGCAGATTGTGGACACAGTCGGCGCTGGTGACCACTTTAGTGCAGGCTTCCTGTATGCCTGGTTGCAAGGGGCCAGCCTCCAGGCGTGCGCAGCCTGCGGGTGCGCGGCGGGCACAGCAGCAGTGCAGGTGCCGGGGGCTGCCCTTGGGGAGGCGGACTTGGACCGGCTTCGGCAGCAGGTGGAGAGGCTGCTTGCAGAGGATGGTGTGCGGCTGGATAAGTAGGGCAGCCTGCGAGTCTAGTACTGGCAGGGCTGGAAAAGTTAGGGTCTTGGCTGACATGTTCCCAGATGTTACTCATTACCATATTTAAAATGGGCTGCATGTGACAAGAAGGGGTCAGACAGCAGTTTGGCGGGTGCCGGCTGCGTCATATTATCTACACCACTGAAATTGCCTTGACTAAATACCAACAAAGGTTTTATTGTTGATATGCATGTGACAATGAGGGGTCAGCAGTGTGGCGGCTCCCACCTGCATTTGGGCTTTTGGTTGCACACACGCCTGAACTATCTGTTGCTTCGCAAGGCGCGATGACCCCCCCC
>BBXU01002795.1:0-31662 GCA_001598975.1 Parachlorella kessleri
CCTACACCGTAACCCCCCCCCCCCCCTACCACACGATCACTGACTAATGACCGATCATCGGTTAAGGTCACTTCTGAAACCTGAAGATGTTCTATCTGGGTGAAGCTGGGGTTACAGATCGTGTAGTTGGTAAGGCAAACCGAGCTGCCAGCAGGTGGGGATGACGTCTATGAAGAGTATGCCGCAGAGTCTGCCTGGCTGCTTGGCCACGCTGAACTCTCCTGGAACGATGGCTTTTGGGTCATCTTTATTAGATAATGCTGAGCATCTGTTCTCTAAGGCTGGGACCATCAGCTTGTCTTGCAAGACTTACCGTAGTCTTGCTAGCGGCCCTGCAGGCAGGACCTTACGAACGTGGTGAACTTTTGATCGATGGATCCGTTTCTAACAAAAGTAGGAATCTGCCTAGCCCAGCTGTTAAAGAGCCTCTTGGCCCTGCTAAACCTTGCCTTCCAACAAGTGGCAGCAAGGCTCGGCCTCACACCAGGGCAGGGCACCAAGCTTTCTGACAGTGCAGCCAAGAAGGCACGTCGGAAGAAGAAGAAAGCCAGCGGGGATGCCCAAGCAACAACAGCTGGTGCAGAGGCGGCGCCTGCTCAGCAGTCGGCGGCAGCCACAGCTGGGGCAGCGGCAGCAGCAGCTGCATGGTCTGAGTCAGAGTCAGAAGAGGAGGAAGAACCTGACACAGCAGCAGCAGGCGTGCCCCGCGGTGCCTGGGTTGGGGCCAGCTACGCAGACAGCCTGACAGCAGGTGCCGCGGGGTGGGAGTCGGCAGCGCGGCCGAGGAAGAAGGCCGCAGGTAGCAGCCAAGCAACTGCAGGCACTTTTCCTGCTAGCAGGCGCCCAGCGGTGCCTGGACAGCGGCACCACAAGGGGCCTGTTCATGAGTGTGCGCGGCCGGGGTGCGGCGCTGCGGGCAAGAAGGGGTTCCGCAAGTGCCGCTGCGGCAAGGTCTGGTACTGCACACCCGCCTGCTCTGCCAGTGATTGGCCCAGGCACCAGCTGGAGTGCGAGTGATGATGCCAGCAGTGCCATTGTCCCAGAACTTGTAATTGGGGCTGACTGTCACTAGTGTGCGTGTTGTTGCATCATGACGTCTTGCCTGCGTGCAAGCGGACGTTGCCTCCTCCACACTAGTGTACCAGCTACATGCAACTGCGCTGGCGTTAAGGGCTTAGTTTCAAACAATGTGTTGATGATGCACAGGGCACAATGACTGCAGTTGTGGGGCCATGGCCAGTTGTATACCGAAGCATATACTCACAAGGCATATACAACTCAAACCATGAAGAAATGCAACAAACTTGCAAACCTCATGTGACAGTACCATGGCAGTGCTCACTCACAGTTTTGAAATGATATATGCACTTCTCAGAAGAGTGTGACAGGCTGTCACATATCACGGGGGCTTACTACCATCACCTTCCCGCTGAAACCAGTTGAGGGAGGCCACCTCTGCCAGAAACCATCCTGTATATGCCTCTGGGTACTGCGTGGCGTGCCGCCGTAGCTGGTCCAGGGCCATATACTTGGCATCGGCAACCTCGCCTATGTCCAGAGACAAATTTCCTGTGAAATTGACCAACCTGCAGACCCAGCATCAAATAGTTAGTAGGCTGTCTACCCAAACTCGCCCTTCCCTCCCATGTAGGCTATGATAAGGTTGAAGCTAGTATAGCCCCAAGTGGTCCAACTGCACCCAGCTTTCAAACCCACCCAAGCCTAGCTAGGTGCGTCTCCTCAGGACCTGCCCAGCTAGCATGGAACGCGTTGCTAGCGAAGTACCTGAACGACTGCACCAGCTCCACGTCATGGAAGTCTCCCTGGTGTAGCTCGCGCTTGTGCGTGGGAGCCAGCGGGCCCTCCAGTGCCGCCTCGCTCACGCTGACCCCCAGCTCCTCCTGGAGCCCCCGCACCGCACCCTGCGCACGCACTTGCATGGAGTAGGCCTGGCCGGTGGCACTCTTGGGTTGGAACTCAGCTTGCGCCACAAAACGGGGGCCCAATCTGGAAGGCAACCCACAGCTGTAGCAATAGCAAGCCAGGGTCGGGGGAGGGCAGTACAGTGGAACACCACAGCTCCCTTCTTGGGTTGCGCTGCTTACTTGCCGGTAAGTTTCGCCTGGCTGCAAGTGTTCCGCCACGCTCAGATCCCACTGGCTTGGGCCAATTTTCTTGAGCGGGCTGCGCTTTTGCAACAGCAGCTCGCCTGCTGGGTTGAATACCCAAACATAGCAGGCTCGGTGGAGCAAACCCTTCCTATGGCACACGCTCCTCTTCTCCCTGCTTATAACAGTGTCAGTCTCATCTACCACGTCAAACCACTCCTGCTCGTTGTCTGCCAGGCCGAAGTGGTCACTGGCAACTGCTGCATCAAGCTCTGCTAACATCGGTGGTCACGCTTCTAAACGTGGAGTACGAATAAAGAAACTAACAAACATACATCCATTGCAAGCCAACAGTGTTTTATGGTCAAGAAGAAGAAGCAGGCCAAGCAGTGCCAAGCATCAGATTCCAGGAGGTCTGCAAGCCCATACTCCAATGTGCCTTGATGCAAAGGGGTTTGGGCAGCAAGATCGGATCCTTCAAATAGCGTAACTATTATTTGCGTAGGGACGGAGGACGATGGCCGACACTGACAAGAAGATTGAAGGTGACATGGGAGCTTGCTTAGCGATGCAGCCCAGATTTCGTGTACAGAGCCTGACAAGAGTACGGAGGGGTATTGGGATCCCTCGCTGCACCGCCCAGCTACCCCATTCGTTGATTGGCTGCCTTCTTGGATCACTTCCTTCGAGCTTGTAGCGCACCTAAGCCAGAAACAACTCTCTGCTGACTTGAGCTGTAGAGGAGGAGGTTGAAGAGGAGGAGCTTGCCCGGATACGTAAGGCCAAGGGGAAGGTACGGTAGTGGCACCCGTATGGAGGGAGCTCTGCTACTTGGGTGGAGTGCGGACCTCGGTCTGCACTCAGCTCTTGTCTATTACGGAGTAATATGTGAACAATGCCACTACTGTGTTGTATGCTATCAAGTGTGAGAGATTACCTGCCCCTGCACAGTGATGCCTGGTGGTGGGCCAGCTGGCGTGCAGGCTCCAGCTAAAGAAGAAGAGGAGGAGGAGGAGGATGAAGATGAGGCTGAATCTGACGAAGATGACGATGACGATGATGATGACGACGATGATGACGAAGGTGGGTTGCTTGCAGGAGGCGATGCTAGGCAGGTCACGACTCTTGACTTGCTTTGGCGAAGAGCTAACAGGGTTATTGTGGTCTAGTTGATCATTTACTACAGAGGTCCAAGTAGGGTCCCTGCCATCATCACTCCCGCAAGTGTAGGAGCCTCTCCCTGGAATGTACCGTGGCATTTTCAGACTGCTGAGATGCTCGATTGGCAGTCAGCCTCTTGGGCTGTGGTCACACAACCAGCTTCATTTAACCACCTTGCAGACGAGGATGAGGAGGAGGATGAAGAGCAGCCTGCCTCCAAAAAGCTTAAGGTCAGTCTAAGGGCTGGCATCCATTCTCAACCCGAAGCCTTCACCCGTTGGGTTGGCAACCTCTGCACACAATGGCGTGCAATGTGCCCAAAGCCTTCTCTGGTGTGAGGGCAGGCATGAGGCACTGCGCAAAGCATTGGCAGACTGCCAGGCTAGCAACTCTAGATATACGTCATTGCATCAAGGGATGTGCTCGCCATACAAGGCCGTCAGGGTGCCATGCTGGCGCTGCATGCAGACCGGCGCTGGCTCCTCGGCCGCGAAGGCAAAGGCCTCCAAAGGAGCTGAGGCTGACGAGGATGATGCGGCAGAAATCATAGCCAACGCCTCGGGTGATGAAGTGGACCCGGGGCTGATTATTCCGGGGGGCAGGAGAGCCAGGCGGGGCCGGCCGCAGGCGGGGGCCAGCAAGCCCAAGTACTCGACCAAGGCGCAGCTGGACTCGGATGAGGTGGGTGATGCCAGCTGTGGGTTCGTAGTTGTGGGGGGAGTGTTGGGAGGCTAAGAAGGTGTGTGTGTGTGTGTGTGCGTGCGTGCGTGCGTGCGTGCGTGCGTGCGTGCGTGCGTGCGTGCGTGCGTGCGTGCGTGCGTGCGTGCGTGTGTGCGTGTGCGCACGGCGGGGGAAGGGGGTGGGTCGATCCCATCTGCGCGCGGTCGGTCACGGGCGGGAGGGAAACAACCCAGGTATCAAGCCAAGGCGCACAGCTGGACTTGGATGAGGTGGGTGGGTGGATGGTTGTATAGCAAGAGCAGGTCTTGTCGGCAGGGCTGGGGACCATTCCTGCTGTTGTGGATCTGGCCCGCTCTGAGGCGCGGGGAGTGCTCTGTACCTGGAGCAGGTTGCCCTTTGGCTGCTAGATGAGTTGCCACTTTCATGATTGCTTGCTCCAGCTAATGGACTATATACAAGTTTTCCTGGCAGGTTGGCGTAGGTTTGGTTCTGGCAGGGTTTGCTATACTGAATTGTGGCTTGTCGGCTGCAGGACGACTGGTGACTCTGTGGCGTTGCTTCCTTCTATAGTGCCCCCGTCGGACAGCAGTGAGCCGCCGGAGTCATGCTTGAGGGATCTTGAGTCAAGCTGCACACCGATGCCGGTGAATATGAAGTACCCTTCGTCTTGTCAGTGGCTTGCCACAGTGTGCTGGTGTCGCAATGACTGACAGATACCGCGCCTAGGTCTGCAACCTTCATACCAGCTTACTGCCTGCCTGCATGTCAACCAGCATGCCTTTGGACCATGCATGTTTGCGAGCCTTTTGCTGCCTCCTAGCTGCTTGATTTTGCCTCACGTGCTGGCCCTGTCTTGTTAACTATTGGCAGACATACAGCTGCCGATCTTTGCAGTATGAAGATGCCATGGCAGCATAACCAGCATGGATCAATACCGCCAATGCAAGCTCAACGGTGCTTGCAATACCTCACCAATTCAAGAGGGCAGTCTATTGATGCACTAGCGAGCCATTACTATCAAACTGACTTACTGCCCAGAGGACGTAGAGAAAGAGTACAATTTGCCTCAACAAAACCCTAAAAAATTCAAAGCTGGGTAACAGCAATAATGTGAGCCCAGTGTCGTGCACTGGAACAGACTCAGGTTCTAATGCCCATAGGCTGAGGCAGCCAAGGCTCCAACAAAATACAAAGAAAGAACATATTACACGATACACGAATGAGAGCAGAGGAAGATGGATCTCGTGTTTGGGGTTCAGTATGCCAAAGAACGACATCACATGCATCTGGGTGCACAAAGCTTGCAGTATGAACACAAGCTAAATTATACAACATCACAGATGTCATATACACAGTGAACCTGGGTTTGCAGCAGGAGTCATGCGGCCAAAATGTGTCAATGGGTCAAAACATGGCAAGTAAGAACAAAACGTGCACACATTTGGCTTTGCCGGCGAGCCACCCCACGTTCCAGCAAACAGTTTCTATACAGGCGACCACAACCCCCCCTGGCGTCCTACCGCTGCTTGTCCCTGTGGAGGAGGAGCATGGCAGCGAGCGCTGCAACACGGTAAATCATGCCCAGCCCAAACAGCGCCAGCAAACAGAACCCAAAGCGCCGCACGTCGTAGCCCAGGCCTTCCAGGTCAGCGCACCTCGCCAGCAGCCACACCCCTGCAGACAGCAGGTGCAATCAGACGCGCAAGCTGGCATTGATGGATGGAAGCCTGTCTTTTGGCCCGCCCGGCACGGTCTAGTGACATGCCTGCCCCAGTGTGCACATTTGGGGTGGTGCATAGCCTGCTTACTGTACCTTAGGCAAGCACAAGCAGGCTTCATTCCCCATCCCTGGTGAGGCCCCACCTGTGAGCCGGTTGGACTCGGCTATGACATAGCCTTCCAGCCCCCAGCGCGCAAAGCTGGTCTGCTTGATGAAATTCAGTAGGCCGTGGGGGTCGCTCTCCCGCGCGATAAGCGTGCAGATGAGCGTCAGCACCGCCGCCGCCATCTGGGCAGCGGAAGGCTCCAGCACCTGCAAGCCATTCACGCATTCACCAGCTGGGCGCTGCCTTCCCTCGGTATGCTGCCCCAAGAACACCCCCGAAAATGGTAGGCCATACTTGGTTTTGCCTGATTTGAGCATCCTGATGCATGCTCTGTCTTAGCCATGCAACCCTGCCCACAGATTCACACAAACCTAGCCAGCCAGAGTTGGCCGGTCTGCAGAAAAAGCTCGAGAGCAGAATCACTATCCCTTGTGGTCAAGCGCTCCACACCCCACCCTCCCTACAGCCTCCCCACCTGCGACAAGAAGTACGCAGTGCCGCTACAGCAGTAGATGATGGCTACAGTGACGAGGTACATCTGCCAGATAATGGCCCGAGGCACGGCAAAGGAGTACCACCTGCAGCGCAGCTAAGGCTCGCCAGTCACATTAGCCACAAGTTGCGATTCAGATCACTGTGGAAAGATAGAAGAGCATAGTGAGGCATTGAAAGGCTTGCATGCACATATGGTCACAAGAGCTGCTTCATGAGGGTCTGGGTGTCACTTCTTCAACCTCCCTCGGTAGGGCAGCTTCAAATAGTCCAAAGGGTACACCTCGCTACTCGCTGACCCTGTTATAAAGGGTGCCTCAAAACACTCACATGATGAGGTAAACCGCTGACCGCAGCAAGGTGCCGGCATGATCAAAGGTGTCAAGAGCCAAGAAGTACGAAAACCTATTCAGACCTGCAAGGCAGACAGCAAGCCACAGAAGGTGCCATCTCGCGGTGGTTTTTACTGGGACGCGCCTTTAAGGTGGCTACCACGCTGGTCGTCAGCATGACAAGGGTGGATTTTATGCCCCGGACTTCTGGCGCCACCTTCCATGTCCCAGTGAGTGACAGCTACCCAGGTAGGCAACCTACTTCGCCGTGGCAATAACCGCGAAATGCCGCAGAGTGGAGCGCCATGGCGCTATCCCTCTTCCAAGCAACATCAAAGCCTGACACCAAGCTGCCACACTGCAAGCACCAATTACCCATTTCCCCTCCTTAGCATACACATGTTGCCCTCACCGTACATACACACAGAACACGCACATATAACAGGTGGTCCCCTGAGCAGCTCACCTGAGGCAGCCTCCCGGAAGAAGACCACCCTGTCGCGGCCAAAGGTGGGCAGCGCGCCGACCTTGGAGATCATGCCCAGCGCGATTGTGGAATAGGTCACGCTGACTGCAAAGTGCATGATGGTGGAGCGACCGCGGTCGCTGATCAGGCCCAGCGTCATGCCTGCAAGAAGAAGCGAAAGCGGGGAGGGCGGTTGGTGTTATTGCAGGCAAGCCAATCCTCCAGCCCCCTCGTTCCATCGGTGCAAACTCATCACGCTGACAGCAAGCCAGGGAAAGACAGCCGTGGGGAGCGGTCTAACTCACGTGGGCAGAGGGCACCTGTGCAGCACTGTCGGCATGCAGGCCTCCACTGCTGACCGCCTCCCTTGACTTGCTGCGACAGCAGCCACAGCGCTAGGTATACACATGGCCCAAGGCGCATTCTACCATGTGACACAGTCGGGGCTAGGCCAGCAGGCCCCCCCCCACACACACCTGTGAGTGCCACGATGGCATAGTCCGTAAACACCATGAGGGGCTCGCGGACCCTCTTCAGGATTGCCCGCGACAGGCACCAGTAGTACTGCGGCAGGAAGCCGGGGGTGGCACGCCGCGCCAGCCGCCGCACATCCCTGCAGGCAAGCAGGCAGAGGGGTGACCTACATGCACACCATCTGCAAATACCTCCCCCAACCCCTTCGTGCTAGCCAGTCCAGATGCTGCACCCTCCCTTACACGGTAATGCAAGCCCACCAGCCATGGGAGTTGCTCATTGCTTGCTCACCAACCACAGCTGAAACAAAACTTTTTTTTTGCGAATTATTTAGGGTTTAGGGTTAGCATTCTGTCTGTGTATATATGACCACCTGGCATCCTCGTAGGAACCTTCACCCTCCGGCTGCTTGCTGCCTCCCAGCAGCCTGCCGCCCAGGAGGGAGCCGTCCAGCTGGCGGCACAGGTCCACCCCCGCCTCCCACATGTCCCGCGCCGAGCTCACCAGGTAGGCAGCCCCCAGGAGCAGCACCTGCAAGCAGCTCAGAAGCAGGCAGGACATCTTGTGGTGGATTGGAAGGACAAACACGCCACGCCATCACTAGGAGCTGTACCAGCAGGAGGCCTTGAATGGGACATGGTGTCGTTAGGCAGCGTGGGCGCTGACCAGGCAGGCACCACCACCCACCTCCTTGGCCTTCACCGCCCGAGCCCGCCATGTCCTGGGCGTGGCCACATCACCCAACAGCGGGGCACCCTCGCCCGCTGCCGCCTCACTGGCCGGAGCGTCCCCTGGGGCGGCTGCCGCAGCGAGCTGCCACTTGTGCCGCCCGCAGTGCTCGTCCCAGGCATCAAAGAGCGCTGCCACGTCCGGCTGCACACAGCAGTGACGGCCTTCGCAATCCACAGCTCACAGGCGGGTCATCTCCAGAGGCAGCCATGCGGAACTCCCAGCACCCCGCACCAGCATGGAGGCATTTGGCTCTTTCACTACTGATATCCACCCCTCACATAACACGCATACCACAACGCGTACCTCCTGCTGGCCGGGCTTGACAATGGAGCCGCTGATGATGTCCATGTATACATCGGCGGGGTTCATGCGCGAGGGCAGCTCAAAGCCCAGGCCCTCAAAGTACGCCTGGACACAGCCAGCCGGCTCCAGTTACCATGCCGACCACCGCCACTAGCACTCGACTCCTGGCACCCCATGCTAGAGTCCAGGCTTCACGTCATGCATGACTCATAAAAGGCTTCATGCTCCTGTGTGCTTCCGCAGCCTCAAGAAAGCACCCCTCAGAAGTCCAGCCAGCCGGCCCCTGGGCCCGTCCCTTTCGGACGCTGCTCACCTGCACACCGGCCTGTGGGCCGTAGTACACGGTGCGCCCACCCTTGCCAAGCATCATCAGGTCGTCAAACATGTCAAAGATCTCGTAGCTGGGCTGGTGGATCACCGCGGCAGCTGTAACTCCGCCACGGGCAACTGCCTGCGAGGCACCAAACAGACCCAGGTTGGCCAGCCCCTGCCACCAAGCAAGCCCGGGAGCGCTACCTAAACCTAGTCAGAACTCAAGACGACACCAGGACCAGGAACGCTCCATGCATATGCCCAGCCATGGTTGCGCCGCCTGCAAGGGCGGCTGCATTTTCATGCTGCAAGCGTGCACCGCCGCTGGCCTATGGTAGACAGCAGACTGCCTCTGGAAGAACACATGCAGACAGGAGCAAGTCCCTTGCCTGCAGGGCTGCCACCAGCGCTTTAGAGGCGGTGGAGTCCAGCCCAGAGGTCGGCTCGCTGCAGGCAATACAGCAAGCAGCGCTTCAGCACTGAGACACAGGGCTCCCGGCTGACCTTGTAACCTCACCCTTGCGGGCCACCGCTGGTATCCCCTCAGGCACACAGGCAGAACAAGCAGCACCTGAGGTAGCTACACACCGCAAGCATTCCGGTCAAGCGACGTCAACCATCCTGCAGCGGTTCAATTCCAAGCGGGGGCGCAGGACCTCATTCACAGCTCAATCAGCCAAGCGGACAACCCGTCAGCTTGCAACGACTCACTCCAGGAAGAGCAGCAGCGGGTCTGCCACCAGCTCCAGTCCTACATTGACGCGCTTGCGCTGGCCGCCGCTGATGCCGCGCGTCTCCTCATTGCCAATGAGCTCATGCCGCACATCCTCCAGCTGCAAGATCTGCACCAGGCAACAGCAGCAGCAGCGGCAGGCAGGCAGGTTATCTAGTGGCGTGTCAGGCTGCCGTGCTGATTAATGTTTAGTATGTGGTCAATCAGTCTCGCTTACAGGCAATGGCGACCAAACAGCGCAGCCAGCTCGGCTGCGCAACACGCGGCTGTGGCTGGCCGGTGAGAAACAAGGCAACAACCCAAGCTTTGGGCCCCGTCCAGGTGTTCCTCCCCGACAAACTTGGGCATTTCTTGCTTCACAACACTTACCCACGAGCAGCTTGCCCCACCCACCTACCCACCTGTATGGCTCGCTCCACGAAGTACAGGTGCTGCTCGCGCTTGTAGCGTGCAGGCAGGCGGTAGCGCGCGGCAAAGTACAGGTTCTCCTCCACGCTCAACTGCGCACACATAATGTCGTCCTGCACAGCATATACACAAAACGCATGGAAGCGATCCAGGCGCTCCCCATCTGGAGCAGCTTGTCCAAGCGATGACCCTGCGGCTTTCTTTGCACCTTTTCAGGATTTGTGGCAAGCACATAGCAAAGTAAGAAAGGCACAACACAACACATACCTCACTATCGCACAGGGTCGCAGGGTGGGTATGGTAGACAAGCGCCGTGCCAGCCGGCATGGGCATGCACTGAGGGGGACACTGCGCCACTCACCTGGGGCACAAAGCCCATCACCGGCTTGTACCGCTCCAGCCGGTCAGGGCGCCCGTTGACAAGAATGTCGCCAGTCCTCACCCCATAAGAGGCCTTGCCCGAGAGTGTGTTGAGCAGTGTAGTCTTCCCTGCAACGCGAGGTACACGGACAGGCTCAGTTGTGAGCCGTTGGGCAGCTTGGTGCTTCACCTGTGCTCGCCACTGTCCATACGATGCACATGAGCTGTTGCATGGGCAAATAGGAGCCCATGCTGTAACACCTAACAACCGGCTAATGAACCGCATTAAGGCTCCCACACCACAGCCAAACCGCTACCGCGCCTGCAGCACCGAAACCTTCATCCCACCACCCTCGCTCACGCACGCACGCGCCTGCTCCAGAGGGCCCCATGATTGCGGTCGTCCGCGCCGCCCGCAGCTGCCCAGTCACCCCCGCCAGCACCACCTTGCCGCATGACCGCAGCCTTAGGCCTAGGTCCCGAAACTCGACGCCCAGCAGCGGCCGGTGCTTCGCGCGCTGGGCGCCGCCGCTGCCTGCTGCCCCACTGCCGGCCCCGTGCAGCAGCATGGAGGCCATGTGGTTGGACAGCAGGGGCTGGCGCTGCTGCGCCAAGAGCTGGCGGTGCAAGGACCGGGGTGTGGAGGCATCCAGGGTGAACTCGGAGCCGCTGCTGGACCTGCAGACACCACCGCTGATTGCCATAGGGCTAAGAAAGTTGGTAGGGCAACACAGCGGCGCTACCTCTTGACGGCACCAATGGTGAAGTGTCCCATGCCAGTCGCGCGGCATGCAGCACCTGCCTCAGGCACATGCCATGCATGCTGCACTGCACAAGCTTCCCAGGTACGAGCCTGCCTACCTCCTGTGGCCCCGGCTGCGGGTCCGGCGTGACCTAGTGGGCACGAGCTCCTGTTGTGGTTCATCTGGAAGCGCTTCATATGCATCTCCCTCGGGGGCACTGAAGGCAGCCCACACGGGCCCTGTGGCCTCCTGCATAAGAACACAAGTTATGAAAGTGGATGAACCCTGTGGCAGAAACACACACATTCAAACTCCAGGCATACGTAGGAATGAGATCGGCAGCCCGTCAAGCCCTGCCAGCCCCCTACCACACCACCGCGTTCCCAGCCGCCACCACCCCATGAACACCTAATACAGCCCAGGAATGCTGCTGCCAAACACGGGTTCTCCCTAAGAAGAAACTCATTCTCTGGGCTGGGGCTAGATCACCTTTGGACGGCGCTTGGGGCTGCGCCTTGGGGATAATGAGCGTAGCAACGCCAGCGGGCTAGAGCCACGTCTCGGCCCGCTTTCCTCGTCTCCACTGAATACCTCCTCCTCTCCACTTAAAACCCCGTCCTCCTCTCCACCAGAGAGCACCCCCTCGGGAACACTGCCAGCGGCCCCCGCCAGGGCCGCCGCTGCTGCTGCCGAGGCCGGGGATAGCGGCGAGGGCGGCGGCTGCGCCGGCGCCGCTGCTGCCACCACTGTGATTTCCGGCTGCCTGCCCCAGGTGATGCGCAAGCGCTCCCGCGTGCCCAGCTTCTGAAGCACCCGGTTGTACCACCGGCTGGCAGCGTACAGGAGCCACAAGCCCACAAACAGCAGCGCGTCCACCGTGATGCCTGCATGTCACCGGCCATGGAGATGCATGTACAACTCTAGCAGGGGGGCTGGAGAATTTGCTAATCCTAACCCTAATCTGCTCAACTAGAACCAGGTTTGAGGTGCCCATGCCCTACAAGACCAAGCCCCCCCCCATCTGACACCCAGAGTAGTCAGGAAGCTAAACGCGTTGCCACGCTAGTCAGCACCTCACCAGAGCGCCGGAGGATGTTTGCGGGCCGCACGCAACCATTCTCGCTTACCTGTAGTCCCGTTCTCAGGGATGTCAGTGCCCAGAGGGCAATGCACCCCGGGTGGGCACCTATCAGGCTCCGTGCCGCCCTGGCGGCAGAAGTGGCCCTCCGTGCACATCAACTGCGGGATGCAACACCATCAACTCTGCTCATCAGCTGCCGCTCATGAGCACCGCCGACAGCACAGCTCACCGGATTTGACGGCAGGTGAACTTCTCCGTGCCTGGTTAAGTGCTGGAAGACTGTCTGGTTGAAAGCGAGCCAATGAACCAGAGATGAGGTGGAAAGTTGCTCCTCCACCATGCCCACCCTCCACTGCATCCTGCTGTGGCCAGCTCTATACAGAAATACAAAAGCACCCCAAGCAATAGGTCCAAACACCAGTCTAGACATGCCTGTGTAGTGGTGTTTGGGCAGAACGTGCCGCCAGGGCAGTAAATGCTGCCATCCCCCGCTGGCCACCAGGCATTGGGGAAAGCGCGTTCCGGCACCACGGACCAGCGGTCCGCCCCTCCACACCCCGCCGGCTTCCGTTCCTTGTAGGCATACGGTGCGCACCAGCTGCTGCTGTCATCGCCGCGGGTCTTATAGCCATCGGGAGGCAGCGCTGGCCATGCCCTGCTAAACAGATCCCTGGGTGGTTAGGTGTCATCCTCCTCAGGGCAAAAGTTAAGAATGCCACTGACCAAGCATAATGAAGTAAAACAAACCCCGCACAGAACCCCCATCGCAGGTGCAGACACTTGGTCCCTTTAATCCAACAGTTGCTCCCTGCCTCCTAGCCGCGCACCTAGGACAGTAGGCTCCCAGTGGGCATGGGATCATGCACGTCAGCATGGACGGGCAGAAGTAGCCCTCGCAGCAGGCATGCGGCTCCTCCTCAGCCACCGGCCCAGGCCGGTTGCGTATGGTAGCATCAAAGAAGCCAGGGCCACACGCTGTGGAGGCCGCGCCAGCGGCACACTGAGCCGTGTCTGGTATTTTCTCTGGATTTGTTGTCATCAACATGTACTTGTAGTACGCATCCTGGATGAAGAGATTAGGGGCCCAACAGCTTCAGCGCAACAGACCGGTACACACCCATGCTGATAAACAAGTGCGAGGCGCGACAGCTTGACCACACATAGACAGGGACGCCTTGCCGGCTGGCCGCAGTACAGTACTTGTGTCAAGCCTTTCTTCAATTCATAGGAGCTGTCCTTGACCTCACATCTGTTGATTGCCAAAGTTACGACACCCTCTCACCAGCTCGAGCGGGCCACATAGGTGTGCATCTATCTTTGTGCCATTGCTGCACAAAGCGTCGTCTGCAGGTCCGGTGGGCAGCGGCCACTGAAAAGACTCCCCGATCAGCTGCAGCACATTGCGCTGGCTGGCACCCAAGCAGAAGCCGACCTTGTCCTTGGTGTTGTTCTGCAAGAGGGGGTCACACATGGGGCGCTCAGCCGACCTGCTAGTGGCTGACCTACAAAGCCTGTGACTCCCAAGACACATTAGCTCGACGCCAACTGGTTATTTTTCATATGCGTTTTATTACACTCTCAAGTTAGGTGAACCTCCATCGCTGACTGTCTGGATCAGATACTACCGAGCCTCCGAGGGCCAGGCTGTAGCAGCGAGCTTCTTAGTCCCTGAAGGTGCCTAGCGCCCTTCAGCTCGTGCAGTAGGTGCGGCAGCTTCCAGCCTGCCTAGAGGGCTGTTGCTCAGTTGCGGCAGGCAGGGGCACCCCACTCACCCAGAGCACCTCCAGCGTATACTCCCAGGCACTGTCCTTGGCGACTTTGGTGCTGTCTCTTTCCCAAGGTGGCACCCAGGCCTGCCCTTTCAGGGCCAGGAGAAGCAGGAGCAGCAACACCAGCGGACGGGCCATTCCTGTGACGGTCTGGAATCGCGCAACAGCTACGAGATGCCTCGTGATCCCATTTTTAGTAACGACGTTTCATATTACTACCACCAGGAACAATGGCACCAGAAGTTCTTTTTGTTTCAGTTTTTGGTCCCTCCAGCGCCCAATTGTCTCTGTTACGCAATATGAGCTCTGTCAGTGCATGGAAGATCAGTAGTGACTTAGGCAGCCTTGTACCTTGTCACTGTGTAAGCTCGATCTGGAGCTGAACTGCCCGCACCTGGGTGGGCTGCAGAGGCCCCTGTCTCGAAGATACGCCGTAGGTCGTCAACAAGTGCCCTGGCTAGCTCCTGTGTGGAGAAAGGCTGCAAGGTTCTCGTTGGACACGCCGAGCGCAATCGAGGGGAAGAGAACTAGGCCTGCAAGCTCAAGGTGAGTGTCATGTGGGGAGTTGTCATGCTGGCCTGCACTCTTGGGTTTATCAAAGGCCAGCCCTCGTACAACAGGTTTATCTGGGTGCAACATTGCAGGCCCGAGGCCACCATGGGGTTCCTTGGGTTTAACTTCAACCTGAAGGACCAGCTCACTTTTTATGGTTCATATCACAGTAACCCCCTTAACCAGGCTATCCACTTCGTGTTTGTGCCTGCCATCCTGTGGACCGTGGCAGTGAGTGACTCGAGAGGCGAAGGTTCCTGTGGCCTGTTGCAAGCTGCACTGCTTTTTGAGCGCTGCATCCCAGCAAAGCAGAAGCTTGGGAAGAATGCTATCCCTTGCCAACATTGAGGGTATGTACGTGACAGCAGGGCACGGATTGCTGCATCGACGACAAAAGTTCAGGCGGACCTTTACAGGCTGCCTTGCTATCCCCGGCATGCAGGTCTGGCTGGCGTACACGCCTGCCTTTGCCCACTTTAACTTCCTGCCGCTCCTGCCGTCTGGCTTTGCACAATACGCCAGGTGGGCAGAGCTGGATTCGAGGGAGCTTTCCAACCTGTCCTGCTGCTTTGCCTGTGCAACAGACACCCCGGCCCGCCCGTGGTGCAGCGTCCAGCAACCTTTTTGCAAGCATGAGATGCTGCTGCCAGGACAGCTTCCCTTTGCCATGTAAGCCAGCGCTACAACTCCAACGCCTGCAGGTACCTTGTTCTGAACGGCTCTTTCGTCCTCCTGGGCGGCTACGCGCTGTACTACCTCTTCCTGGAGCCCTTTGCCGGCCTCAGCTGGGCGGCCTTCGTGGCCCTGCCCATGTGGGTGGCAGCCAACTACGTGCAGCAGCATGTGCTCTCAGGCTGGGGCTGGGCGCTGGGGCTGCACCTGCTCTCCTGGTTCGCCCAGGTGCACTTTGGGCACAATGTGGCCGAGAAGCGCAAGCCGGCGCTGCTGGACTCCTTCTTCCAGGCGAGCGGTTGTGCAGGGTTGTGCTTGCTTGCTTGCTTGCTTGCTTGCTTGCTTGCTTGCTTGCTTGCTTGCTTGCTTGCTTGCTTGCTTGCTTGCTTGCTTGCTTGCTTGCTTGCTTGCTTTGTTCGGACAGTGCTTTCCATGGTGTTGCCAGTTGGACGGTTGCTGGCTTGATTCCATGACTAGTTGCCATTTGTGTGAGTAGACACAGGGGTAACCCAGGGGTACTGGGATAGCGGAACCTGGATGTGAAGCCGCGGGAGTGCTCTGTGTGCGTTGTTAAGTATGGGGGTCTTGCTGTGGCTGTGCTTTTTGTAGCCACGCCCTTGATTATGAGTGTCTTACAGCACTTGTTTGTGCTCACTGCTGAGCCCCCTGCCTTGCACCTTCTCTTGCAGAGCCTGGTACTGGCCCCCCTCTTTGTGTGGTTCGAGCTGCTTTTCCTGCTCGGCTACCGGCCCCAGCTGGCTTCCGAGGTGCAGGCACAAGCGAAGGCCAACATTCTGGCCTGGAAGCAGGGTGATGCGGCGACGGCGAATGAAAGGTCGCTGGGTGACAGAAAGCAGAGTTAGATCAATGGAGCTGGGCAGCCGCAAGGCTGTTGTCCGGCATTATGGGGGTATCAAGCGTGACACCAAACCAGGAATGTCTTTGTGCTTGCAGTGGTCGTGAGCTGCAAAGCTCCAGAGACTGAATGTCAGGGACTGTTAGCTGAGTGCTTGCCTGGGGATCATTTTGAGTGTATATCAGGGCAAGGTACACAGGCTTTGCATAGTGTCCGACAGCAAGGTCCGTGCTGCCAGCAAGACTGCTCTGTGAAATGTATGCAGCTTTCGCGTCCTTGTCTTTCTGTGAAACCTCTGTTGTGTCTTGCCTAGCATTGCTGCAGCCGGTGTCTTATGGCCCGGCTGTGTCATGCTGGATCCCTTCATGAGTCGATACGCCGGTAAGCTGTAGCATGAACACATCTTCTTCAGCGTGGTGGTTACCCCCTTCCTTCGGCAAGGGGCGCTCCATGCCTGCTTAGCAAGGCAGTTCTAGTGTCTTGCTATGGGTGTATTAAAGTCTAGTATTTCACCAAGACGGGGCTTTTTTATGCGAGGTGGGCTCAACATGTGGTCACTAGCATTGTGGTCACTAGCGGCCCTGCATGCGATGCTCGCAGTGTGTCCCAAATTCCGAAATTTGAGGACATGGTGCGAGCGAACGTCTGCCTTCCTGCCTTCATGAAGGCCTGATTTGCTCGCTAGTCCCGCCTAATGACAGCGTGCATCTGCAAAGTGACAGGCCTGTATAAACGAACATCAGCCCATCTGCAATAAAATGAACTGGCCAGCTGCTATGCCAGGGCTCCCACCGACACTCTCACTACAAGGGCATAGTACCTGCACATGAGAGGCAGGGTGAGCAATCAATCGCTGTGGCTGGGAGCGCACTACCAACAGCACTACCTACTGGCACCCAGGGAATCCTGGGCCAGCATGCCCTACATCAACATCTGGCTTCCTTCATGGTTGCCAACCTATCACCATCATGTACCCTAGCAAAATTGGTCTTTTCATCAGCTACGGCAGCTACAACCTGACCCTATCTACACAGTTCTTACCGCACACCTCCACGCTAATTGCTCTTCTCTTCAGCTGATCAAAACTCTGGTGCCCGCCTCACCGAGAAATCCACTCCTCAGCCGGTGAGCACCTGTCCCAGCATGAAAGTACACAAGCCTAAAACCCCTGATGTGCCAAGCCTTACAGCCTCCCACCCCGGCCTAGTCGCTGCTGAAGTGCGGTTGCGCCTCGAAGCCCAGCCCCGTGATGGTCTCCACCATCTTGGGCATGGCATTGAAGGCATCCAGCTGGCTGGCAGCCTCCACATGGACTGTGGCAATGCCCTTGGCCAAGTCAACATTGACCTGCAGGTGCACCATGCTTGCCTTGCTGCAAGATGCTGCAAATTTTGCTGCGAAGCTGCTCTGGTGGGCACTGCAAGCTTGTTTGTGTCACTGAGAGTGCCCACGCCCGGCAAAGGCTTGAGCTGCCCACAGCAACGCGAGCCGTGCACCAGCCAGAGCCCAACCCGTGACCTTCTGACAACTGCATGTGCTTACATCCTGGCCATCAGTCGGCTACTTGCTGCCACTCAAGGCACCGGTGGACAGTGTGGCAGTGCCCCAAGAGAGCAGCCGGGGAGCTGCACCCCACCGCACCTGCTTCACACCCGGAAGCTTCTGGAGCGCCTCTGCCACGCGCGAGCTGCAGCCATCACACACCATGCCGTCAACCTTGAGCTCCACCTCGACCACGTCGTCCGTGCTGGCGGCGCTGCAGACCACCGCCGCGCCGCGCAAGGGCCCCACACGTTGGCTGCCCGCTAGCAGGAGGGCGGTGGGGAGCCTGCCTCGGCCCGCGGCGGCCGCAGCTGTGCCGCTCACTACGGCCGCACGGCGGCCCAAAACAGCGCTCCGCACCGTTGCCATCACGCCTGTAACTGCCACCATGGCCGCCGCCATTGTGCGGTGTATCTCTTGAGGCTGCTAATGGGAGGGCACTGTGCTCTGCACAGGGGAGGCCAGTTGACAACCTACAGAGGTCAGGCCTGGGCAGCACAGAGTTGTGGCGGGCCAGCCAGGGGTGTCAAGCACTGATGGGGAGCAATCAGTGCTAAACTGGTTTGGATTGGTGCACATTTCGGAACACGGCAACCTTAGGCAGCTCCAAATCGGCACCCGCATGTCGTTGACATCGCACATGCAAGCAAGTGCAGCCTAGGCTCTCTAGGGTTTCACTAACCTGCGGATGGGTGCACCAATGAACTCTCTAGGCAGATTGCACAGGCCTCCACCCATCCCAGATCATCTACCATCCTGCCGGCCATGCTGAGCCACGTTGGAAACCCGCAGGAACTAGCTGAAGCCAAGGTTAGCAGTGCTGCAACATCTTCCTTGAAAGGAAAAGATGTCATATGCTTTTGTATGGAACCATACTCCTAGAGGGACGTGTTGGTGTCGGTGAGATGACTCCACAACAGCTACCCACCTTGTGTGCAACAGCCAGGTGACGCCTAGATGCAGATAAAGAGACGAAAGAGCCGCCGCCTGTGGCATAGCGACATAGGGGCCCTAACTGTGGTGAGGAGCAAGTGCTGCCAAGAGCAGTTTGCACCACCCTTGAGGCAGCCTCGCCCTTGGTGGCATCTTATGCTCAGTCTTCCGTTGCACAAGTATCTGCCACTGCCTGCAGACGCTGTGCGGCCTAGCGCTTTTTGCATTGTCCTGGGGCTACTTCCAGTCGCACCTCCTGCAACGCGTTTCCGGCAAACCGCACAGAACTGGCAGGAGGCAAGGTCAGCATGCCACCAACCCTAGCTCACATGACAGCCAGGCGCAAGGAGCCGCAGCTTCTATCAGCTCGCCTGCTGGGGATGCTGCCACATCATTCTGTGAAGCCCACTTTGGTATGGATTGGGTGCGGGCGTGGAACGCCAGCCGCCAGCAAGTCTGCAGCCCAAGCCCGGCAACCCTTGCTAGCAGCAGGGGAAGCAGCAGCGGTGGTGTCTCCTCGATTACTTGCGGCACTCCTGACCCGGACGATCACCTGCCCCCAGCCAGCGGCCCTCATCGCTTATGCGATGCCACCAACTTGCTGCTGGACCCAAGCAAGCTGAGGAGAGCCAGGTCCGGTGCTGCCTAGGCAAGCTGTATGTGTGACCTGGGACGGTGGTCTCAACTTGACCAGCTGGTTCGGCTCATCGTTTACAGGCCGGGGTAGAGTTGCAAAGCCTGGCAGCATGCTGTGAGCATGACAGTGATCAAAGCATTTAGGTCAGCCACTTCGTAAGTTCTTGGACGTGATGACAGCACAGCCTGTGTCGGGACATGATTAGGCAGCGCATATGAGGTGCTCTAGAAGGGACCGGCCTGGTCTGGAGCAACGGGATGGAAGCGATTCCAAGGGCCTACATGACGGACCTGAAGCGACTGCTTCAGGTGTCCCAAGCACCGCCCCAACTACCTTTGTCAAAGCAACACATACCACCACTACCTACAAGGAGCCTGGGCTGCAGCCTGCAACTGGCCTGACTTCCAGCTCTCCTACTTCAGCAAAGACCACATGCAGGTGGGAGTGATGGAGAGCTGGGCAACCTACCAACTACCTTGCCACATGCTGCCTGTCCCACCTCCATACATCTCTGGCATGCATGGCGTGTGGCCCAGTCCTCTAACATGGGCGGCTTTGTCTGCTAGCATGTGTTGAGGAGATGAACTGCTGGCTGGGTGTTCAATCTGCTGGCTGGGTGTTCAAGCATGGAGGCCAGCTCAGTGGTGCAGGTGATTCATTGTAGGATATCTTTGGGGGCATGGTGCTTGGGTATGAGGCGCTGCCAGCACTGGAGGCTGGACAGGTTGAGAGGCTGCCGACGCTGATAGTCACGCGAGAGATCAACGAGCATGCCAATGTCTTCCACACTCTGACAGGTGCGTGATTGCTGCCCACGCGGCCTGTCCCAAGCGGAACATTAAACTAGACAGCAAGCTTGGCTAGCTGACCTGCTTAGGTCTGGTCATCGAGTACGAAGACGACATGCGTGTAAGCCATCCGTGGGGCAATCACGCTCTTTTTCTTTGCCTGCCTTGCACCGTGAGGATGCCATAACAAGCAGCGCAGCCCACTGTGAGTGGCGGGTAGTGTCTGCCTGTCTGCAGATATGCTAAACGTTTATATTACGCTGCTAATGTTGGGCTGGCAGGATGCGCCCAGGCAAGTGTTGATCCTGGACGAGCACCCGCCCGCCTCTCTGGATATCTTGTGGCCCCTGGTCGCAGCAGGTAATACCTGGAGGGGCTTGATCCTGCTTTCCTGGTGGTGGCCGTAGGGGCACGACTTGTCCTGTAAGATTTGCAAGTGCTGAGCACCACCAGGCTAGAGGCCCCTGATAATAGCTAAGGTGTATATAGGTGGACCCCGAGCTTGTATTGCTGAGCTAAGTACGTCTCATTCGAGGAGATTGGAACATGGTGTTTCCCGCTGTGCAGGGGGCGGGGCAGAGGTGCTGGCGCAGGAGGGCGACCCCTGGCATGCGCGGCAGGGGCCCCGCCGGCTGGTGCGCCGAGCGGAGGAGCTCCCCGGTCCTGTAGTTTTCCAGAGGGCCGCTTTCGTCCCTCCCGGCTACACCAGCCTTCTGTTTGCCCACCTGTACGAGGAGCCCAGCTGCCGGCAGGCAACAGCGCTGTTCCGCGGATTCCGGGAGTTTATGCTGGCACCCTTTGGGCTGGGGGCAGCGGCCGCCAGGATGCGTGACCCCGGGGCGCCGCTGGCGGTGCGCCTTGTCAGCCGCCGTCCAAGCAAGAAGTGGCGGCGGATGGCGCGGCAGATCGCCAACGAGAATGCCCTGCTGGGCATGCTGCGCCAGGTGGCGACCGCAGCAGCGGCTTCGCAGCACACTGAAGCCTCCTCCGCGGCTGGCGCAACCGGGCCGTTACAGAGTGTTGAAGTCTCCCTGCTGGACTTGTCAGAGCTGTCCCTGGAGGAGCAGCTGAAGGTGATTGCCGGCACCGACATCCTCATAGGCATGCATGGAGCTGCCCTGGCCTACTCCATGCTCATGGCGCCCCATGCGGCCGTGGTGGAGCTGTGGCCGCAGCAGGACGGCGTCTGGCGCTGCTACGGTGAGTTGCCGTGGGGAGGTGCTGCGGACTGCTATTCTGCGCATGGATACTGACGCCTTGGCCCCATGCATGGCAGCCTGGCAGGCGGTGCTGCACACTGCTATTCTGCGCGTGGGTACGGACGCCTTGGCCCCATACAGACGACCGCCTGATAACTCGTTCAGAGCAGCGGCCTGTATGTTGCGTGGAGTGTCATGGCCAACAACCAAGTGCTACGAAAGACCCAGGATGTGTACAAAATATGATGCAACATGGGAACTTGCAGCCAGTGTAAGGCAGCAGGGGCCAGGTGCAGTAGACTTGCCGGTGTGCTGCCTTGCTTGCAGAGAACATGAGCCTGTGGGCTGGTCTCCTGTACCGGAGGCTGGCAAACACTGACCCCAGCAAGTACCAGAACACGCCTACCGGAGACAAGACCAGCGTGGATGTGGACAGCCTCCAGCGGATCGTGGAGGAGCTGCTGCCAGCTGTGCAAAGACGACGAAGAGCTGGGCATGCTGCAGCGGGTGCATTAGCCGGCGGGGCGACTTAAGGGCGTGTGACGAGCATCATTTGAGAAGTGGCAACAGTGCCCTCATGCCTGTGTTGTTTTCAACTTGTTTGGTCAGTAGCCAACCTCAAGTCACGCTTCCACTCTTGATCTCTGGGCTTGAGTCCCCCAAGGAGGTTCTGAGCTGCATCACTGCTTGTCAGAGGTCTCCGCTAGTTTGAAGTGTCTCCCACATGCGAAGACCACGGCCAACACACTGTTGATGCAGTCCGACCCTATCTCCTCTCTGTTTCAGTACCTGCAACCCTATCTCCTCTTTGTTCCAGTACCTGCAACCCTAACTTGATAACTAATTTTATATTGCATCCCTGCCTTTCTGGGGTAGGCAAAGTGGCACTGTGCTTCCGGTCCAGTGTGCCCTCCGGCCGCTGAACAGGAGGCTTGGGGCTGTTCGTGGCGGCGCCAGCAGCCCCGTACACGCAGCATGCATGGCTTCAAGACGGCACGTGGTGCCAAAGCAACTCGTGAAGTGTAGCCTTGCAGCAATGCTGGACCTAGACGGTTACTTGCGGTCATGCTTGCGGTGAAGAACGTACGCCCATGACAGCAGCTCCGAGCTTTCCCCTGGGGAGGTCGTCGAAGCAGTTGGCGACCGATCCAAGGGGAAGCTGTCTAACTTGTCAGACCAGCGCGCAGGCGGAACGCGGGGTGCCCTGCCCGCAAAGATTTGCAACGTCGTGGAATACCTAGCACCGTTGTGCACTCTTTGCCTCAATATAACCCTAATTTTTAGGGAAAGGTTTCTTACTACACGCTCGTTGTCACTTATTGACCTATCTGTCTGCGATCATGGGCTTCAAGAAAGTTCTAAGCTGCGGCTGCCTCACTGCTCAGTCGATGTCATCACCAAGGAGCAGCACTGACTGCAGCAGAGATTCTCTACTCGCAGCACAGGAGGTGCGAGAGGGGTGGTGCGGGTGCATGGTGACGGTGCATGCGAGCAATGAGCGCTTCTTGAGTCGACCTGACCCAGCCTCCTTCTTGCCTCCTTTGCAGGACCCCTCCAGGAGCCACATGGAGCGCAGGTTGCAGCTACAGGAGGCCTCAGACGCCGAGCTGATCGCAGGAGTGAGTTGAGAGGAAAAGCCAGGCGTTCTTGCCTTCCATTTCAGAAGTGAAGCCCTTGGATCAGCTTCATCCACGTCCTCCACTGCACTTTAGAACTCTCGTGAGAAAGTGCAGTGCTACAAATGCTTCGCCCTGTCTGGGTCTGTGCACCCGCTTTAAGGATGATGCCTTTACTGCCCTTCGCTGCTGCAGATGATCCGCTACCATGCCAAGCCAGTTACGGCCAGGGGGTAAATGTTCTTGAACCACTGGATTTAAACCCAAGCTTAATAAGCTCTCATTCCAGACTGAGGAAGGAAGCAGCGCAGGCAGCAGGAGATACTGATAGCAACCTGTAGTGTTGTAGTTGGGTAGCGGGCTTGCGGCTCAAATCGTAGGAGTTTGCAGAATGCAAGTAGTTCAGGACATGATTCTTTGCAGGGCACATTGCCTCTGTTGTACCCATTACCTAGGCTATCCCTCCGGGCTCCTGCCCTGCTGTACATATCCCCCTTACCGCTGAACCTCCTGTCTGTACTGCGCGGCTGCTCCCTTTCCATGCTGGCTCCTGCCTTGTTCATTGTTTGCTAAGCTTGCATGCCAGAATGTGTTGTATATCTTCTTATCTTTTACATTGTTTGATCATTGCGGGATTTGCATGTGTTACAAAGATGGATGGCTGAAGCTGGCTATTTAACACTCTTGGGTTGGGATGGGTGGCTTTTTGGGTCATTTTCTTCCATGTAAGCCAGTCCGCTCCCCTGATAAGTGGACAAGTGGGCTGGGACGTCCTCATTGTGCTTGACAAGATACAGGGCTCAAGCTCCAACTACTACACGATTATAGTTTGTGTGTACAGGAGCAGCTGAGCATTGGGAGTTGACGCAGCTTGAATTGCTGAACCGCCACACCATCGAAGTGGGTTGTAAGCTGGGGTGTCCTCTGTCTGCTGAGATGGCTGTCGCACATGGTGAGTGAAGCAGCGGTCGTCTACAATAGCAATCCTCCTTGCACAAGAACTCCCAGCCATCATCGTCCAAATAGAGCCGGGGAGATCAAGGAGGAGAGAGACGGAGACCTTGGGGGCACTTGGTCACCTCAGTGAGAGGTGCTCTCGATGTGTGCCTCGGGCGGCCCTTCAAGCCGGGCAGCCAGGGAGCCTCCTCCCCCCTCACTTTCCTCAACAGCGGCTGGGGGGCCTTCGGCAAAGAGGACTTCCTGCTGTAGGTGCCCTGCGCCAGGATGTCTGTGTCTCCATCCTCCGTGGCCTCCCCGGCTGATTCTGAGAAGCACTACTCGCCTTGCTGCCGTGGGAAAGCGCTGCCTTGGGGTCTGGCTGGGCCCCAATAACCAGGGTGGGCTGTGGCCAAGTCGGTTCCTAGCAGGGTTGGGGCTAGAAGTGAGCCTCCTGCTGCAGCTTCACTTACACAGGTGCACCAACCGTCAGGTATGTCGGCGTTTAGCCATGCTATTCGCCTTGCCGTGGTGGTGGTGCGTGTCGCAGGTCAGATATAAATCGATAGACTGATACTAACAAAAACTGGTGCTCTGATCCTCCACAGGAAGGAATTTACGATGAGTCACCGGTGACTCATCACTCTCAAATGAATTTCCGCGAAGGCAACAGTTGTACCGGTTGGATCGCCAGGTGCTGAAGATCTACCTAGTTGTGAACTGTTAATGATGGATACGACACAAGGACTGACCCGAAGGGCGTCCTTCGGCCACTTGGCTCAGCAGTTGGCGTTTGGTTCAGACGCCGTGCAGGAGGCAATGGCAGCCTTAGAGGAG
The DNA here is from genome assembly GCA_001598975.1 of Parachlorella kessleri. Lineage (NCBI taxonomy): Eukaryota > Viridiplantae > Chlorophyta > Trebouxiophyceae > Chlorellales > Chlorellaceae > Parachlorella > Parachlorella kessleri. The sequence goes on from BBXU01002795.1 coordinate 24,550, forward strand.
CCCTCGGTTGAAGCAATAGAAAGGTGTGATCAGTAGTTAACGAGCTGTGCAGCACCTGTTTACAGTTGAAGGAGTATTGAGGGGGGCCCAACAACACTGCTTGCTACACTTCCTCGCAGGGCCGTCGACTCCCTGCAGGCCAGCACCCAACAACGGTTGGACGCCATAGAAGCTGCAGCGCGTGAACAGAGTGAAGCTGTGGGGGAGGCTGACCTGCGACGGCTCAAGCGCCAGTTCAGTAGTCTGAAAAACACCTTCCTGCACTACGAGGTCAAGCAGTCCTTTATCACAGGTAGCCAAGCCTATCCCACACCCCAGGGAGCGGAAGACAGCTGATCGCTTTGCTTTGCTGGCTTGAAGTCGAGCAAAGCGGTGGAAGGCAACACCAAGACCGGCGATGGTGAACCATGCAGGGCTCACGGAGGGCTTGCCCAGTGGTAGCGAGGAGGCGGAGCTGCAGCAAGTGGAGCAGGAGGTGCAGACCAATGTGGAGCTGCTGCGGGGGCTCAAGCAGCAGAATGAGCAGGTGTGCTGCTTGGCTGCAGCAGGCATCGTAGCCTATATCAGCATATGTTCTGCACTGATGTTCTGGGAGCGTTCAAGTGTAACAGCCTTGCTGTATTGTTTGGGTTGCATACAGTGCTGGCTGGTTGCTCATGAGCCATGTGGTCCACCAATGCACATGCTAGCAAGCTTTTTCTATTGCCTTGGTGTGCAGGTTCAGCAGGCCATAGTGGAGCTGGTGGACCGCATTGTGGACACCAGGGAGTCGTTTGAGCGCCACCGCAGCGGGGTTCTGACAGACCTGTCCCGCCTGCAGCAGGACCTGCAGCAACATGCGGAGCTCATGCAGCCGCCACTGCCAGAGCTGCCAGAGGGACCGGGGGAGGTGAGGGAGGAGCTGCTGACGTGGGTGATGCCCGACTTGAGACGGACTTTATCCAAACGAGGCTTTTGGTGGCTTTGCAAACAACTACTGTTTTCAGGCTCGTCTTGGTTGTGCTGGCTGGGCCGGGAGGTCAGGTGGCTATCGGGGACGGTGTGGTGTATGCCGCACTTTCGCTGCACAGACTGATAAAGCTTGTAAATGTGTGCTGCAGGAGGAGCTGCGGGCTGCGCTGGCTGCAGCTACCGCAACTACCCGGGAGGACGAATATAAGATTGCAGCCGAGCTCGTGAGTGAAGCTGACCCACCATGTGATAACTGATGTGCTCTTTGACAACAGCGGCCCGGTTGTATTCCTGCAGTTCCCTCGACATGCATGTGCTGGTGTCAAATGTCCAGACGGCTCTGTGAGGGCCACTACTGAGCCGGGTCTCTGAAGGTGCTGCAGGCGCTTGCCCAGGAACTGGAGGCAGCTGTCGCATGTGAGCAGGCCGAGCTTGATGCCCTGAAAGCACAGGTGCGATTAGGGTCGTGAGTTCTGCATGCCCCTGGCGCAACGTCTTCTCGTAATTCACATGAACATCAGCCTGGATGACATCGCCTGGGTCACACCATCCCCGAACCGCACCCTCAGGATGTCTCTGACTGATTTCAAGGTTCATGCTTCATCTTTTACCAGCATTTGCAATAGTGCCTTGCAAGACACAGCGCACCGCTGGCCCTGCTGCAGCTGGTAGAACTTGAGACGAGGACAGCAGCGCAGGGGCAGAAGGTAGAAACCGACAGCCGCCTGCGCCAGGCGCTCGACAGGTGCATCTCTCCTTTACTTAGCTGGCTGGCAGGTCATGGGGTAACAACTACTCGTGCGCTCATATGCTGCACATGCAGCCACCTTTGGCTCAGCTTTATTGCCTTCAAGTTTTCTGGGGTGATTGACGGCGAGGTGCCACAGATTCCAAGGTGACACTTGGGCAGGTTGACTCATCCAGGCTGGGGTGGCTGTGCAGGTGTGAGACGGTATCGTCGCTGCTGAGTATGCTGTCCGGGATCACGGTACACCATGCCGATCCTGAGGAGGTGCACCTTCGACTCAGGACAGCTGGCTTGCCAGGTGAGGCAGAGCAAAGCCCAGCACATGTAGATAGAGGGTACCAGCGCGATTTGGTTGGCTTGTGCAGGCCGGCAGGGTGGTGTAGGAGGCATGCAGGGCGTTGTTCTGGCAAGCCCTGCTTACATGCAGGCCGGGGCAGTGTATTCTGCGTGCCTCCACACGGCTGAACGGCTGCTGGCATGCCTTACCAGGTTACCTGCTTAAGTCCGCCGCTTTTGGCTAGTGTCTGGGCGCAACTGTCAGCTGCCCCTTCCAGCCTCCAGTGTCCGACTTGTGATGCATGCTCGCTGCTTGCAGAGCACGACCTGGTACTGCAGCTGCACCCCGGCACCCGGCTGGTGGAGCAGGCAGCACTGTCCCCAGCTGATGTGGAGGTGGCAGACCTGGTGGAGGGAGCCAGGGAGGAGGGGCTGGGCATTCACTTTGTGGTGAGGACGACAGGCGGCGCTGCACCCCCGTCTTGTGTGTGCATGCATGCGGGCCTTGCATTTTAAGGAGGATTGGGATCCGGGGTCATCTGGTTTGTACATTCCATGGTGGGTGAAGGCGAGCCTTTGCTCAAGTCTGCCTTTGTACCCACTGATATGTAACAAGGATAGCCCTGTTACAGCCCATATTTGCTGTGCAGGTGAGGGAGGTGCAATCACGGCTAAGCAGCCTGGTTGAGGAGGGGCAGCAGGCCTAATGGACTTGGGTCACACTGAATCGGATATGGGCCAGCCAGTCAGTAGGTTTAAATGGGTTGCCACTGACGTGTTATCGATGCGGCTGATGTAAACCAGGGGTTACTGGGGTTATGTGGACCTCTCCATGATTTAGTTTTTGGGTACCTGAACCAGATGTAGGCGTTCTGTACTCGTTAGTGGTAGCACAGAGTGTGACCAGAGGGAAGGCAGGGGTGAACTGTACAGCGCTGAGTGCAATTGTGCTATAGGCCGTGCCTGAGCTCTGATACAGTAGGTCTCTGTCCATCTTCTAATTTTGGGCAGCAGGCTTACACCAACGATCACCATACTCCACTGTATTCCAGGCGTGCCTATTCAACCGGAGCAGTAACAACTCAAGAAGTCCTCATTTCAGCGCCGAGCCTTCCCCTTCTTGCCCTTCACCCCTGCCGGCTTGGGCGGCAACTTGGGCTTGGTAGCATCGTCCATGTCCACGTCTGCACTCAACATACCTTGGAGGGGTATCGACGCAGCCCAACACTCTGACAGCCTACCTATCCCCACTTCGGGCCTACAGGGCTTCCGAACCGTCCCATGCCTGTCAGCGGTCGCAGCCGGGGGCCTATCATGTTGCAGCATGCAGGCACGCACGCACGCCAGAGCTAGCCATTCCACTCGAGAGCCAGCGATCACAGGGCATCCAGCCTGTGCCTTATCCCCAAATACAGCACTGTGGAGTAACACCAGGCTGGCACACTACAACCCCGCCGGGCCCCGGCAAGTCCTGTCCAACTGCAGGCGCTGAACACCTGAGGGCGGACCCTTGCACCAACCCTGCAACCAGCCGCAGCTACTCACACTACACAGAACCAATGGCATAGTGCCCCTATCAGTACAATACCTGGCGCATTGGTGCGGTCGAGCGACTCGTCCACCTTGCCGGCTCCCTGGCTGCCCTTCACCGCCTCCTGCACCAAAACATACACATAAGTACACAAGATGTCCCATATTGCCGACACCTATGTGTGGCCGCCCTTTGCAAAAGTGTGGACGGTCCAGAGGTAGCGAGGGCAGCGTCGCTCCAACACCGCCACCTTACAAAGCACGTACCATGCCGGCACGAGCCAGCTAGGGAACCCACACCCGAACACACCCACCAGCAAGCAGTCAGCAGCTGTGCGGCTACCATCTAGCGCTCCACCTGGGATGCAAAGCTCCTTCTTGAGCCCAATGCCAGCCCATGCAGGGCCCCATAGCATAAATGCATTTAGCCCTGTCAGTGCAGGTCCCTCCCACCCCTCCCCTGTCCGCAGCGCCTGCCATCATCCCATCGACAAGGCACCTCCGATGTGCAAGGCAGCTGCCTGGCCCAGCTGCCAGCACCTGCTGCGGCACATAGTTTCCGGGGCTGGCGCCAGCAGCCTGCCCACCTTGTCACGGTGCTTCTTCTTGTGCTTTCTCTTGGCGTCGGAGCGCTCCCACTTGGGCAGCCAGCGCTCGGGGTCGGGCGGTGGGGGAGGGTTGGCGGGGTCATACCTGCGACACGTTCACAATGGAACCCTTTGCCACCCCCCATGTCAGCTTGATAAGGTAGGGCAGCGTCATACCAGTCAAGCGAGCCAGGTGCATAATGGCTGGCAGCAAAGTCAGCAGGAAGAGTCGGCTGGGTTATACCAGCAGAGCACCCCTGCCACACCCAGAGCATGCCCGGCAGCTGGGCCTGCAACACTTGTCAGCCACGGGCAGGGACCGCCCATTGGGGGCAGCCACCACCATGGTGTGCCTGCGCTGGGTGCAGCCGACAATGGACGCGTATTTGTGCATATAGACCAGCCCAGTGCTCAAAGCCAGCACCTCCCTACCGCTGGAAGGCATGCGCACTGCAAGCACTACATCTGCATCCCTGCGGCCAGGTTCACAGACACCACAGCTGCCGCTTCACCATAAGCCACAAGTCAGCGCTGACTCACCCCTTGGGCAGCTTCTTCCTGCGTTTGCGCTTCTTCTTCGGCTTCTCTACATCGCCCCCCTCCGCTTCGCGCTTCCTGAGGGCTGCAGGCACCGGTACCGCCGCACCACTGTCGGTGCCCCTGCGCCGGTCGCTCGTGAGGGCTGCACGCAGGCGTGGGAAATGGCATGCTTGGCACTGCCGCCGCTGCAGCCTCCATGCCTACTAGCTCTGGCTTGCCTCCCACTGTGAAATCCCCAGGTGCCACCATGTAGCAGCAGTTACACGCACCACAATTGCAATCCACAAAACAATCAACTAACCCTCTTTCGCAGCTATCCGTCCTGCAAGCGCAGGCGCTGCACCGGCCGTAATGCGAGGGTCACCCACACAATCTTACTCACCAACACTGGCATTCTCCAGAGCATCCACGTCTCTGGGGGCCATTGCCGGCGCCTTTGGCAGCTGAGCTGGCAGGGCGCCGGCGGCTCCAGCCGGGTCACAGAGCGCTGCCACGCGGGCATAGCGTGGCAGCAGCTCCCCGCTGGCACCTGCAAGGCAAGGCGGCGGGGCAAGGTTTGCCACACGTTGTCATAGGGGGTTCCGCTCATGGGGCCCAAGGCCACACCAGGATCTCGCACAATTTGGTAGAAACCCCAGAGCGCCTGCAGCGGTCATGCCAACCGCTTGCGCATTGCCACCAAGTGGCGGCAGCAGGACCACCATCAGCAGGAACCCCACCTGTGCCAGCAGGCAAGGCCTCCAGCAGTTGCTGCAGGTGTGCCTGGGCTGCTGGTAGGTCGCCCGACCGGAGCTCCACCGCTGCCAGGCGCGACAGCAGCCAGGTCGCGCCGCTGCTGCCCGGTTTCTGCTGCTGCAGGGCCTGTGGAGGAAGGGAGGAAGACTTGTGAGTCGGGTGCACGTGCAGTCCTTGCACGGGAGAACCCTTCATTTGCGCCACTGCCGCAACCGTGGCCATACAAAGAGAGCGGGCTATTCCAACCCGCCCCCGCGGCGGAGGTTAACCACAGCGCACAGCCCTTAGTACCACTACAAAAGAGCAGCCCTCGACTGCACGGCCGCACAGCAACTCCCGACTAACCTGTGAGAGCAGGGCTGCCGCCCCCGCTAGGTCTCCTGCTTGCTGCAGCAGGGTGGCCTGTGTGGCCACCACGCCCGGCTTGGACTGCACTCCCGGGAGCGCCTGCAGCTTAGTGCCAGGTCAGCGCTAGGTCGGCGCCGGGTCACCGCCTCCACCCCTGCCTGTCGATCTGCTAACAACCTGTTTAGTCCTAGGAAGGTACTCAGCCTAGCCAACTCAGTGCGAGCGTATGGGTCGAAACAGTCGTGGTTGCACACTGAAGCATGAGGCAAGCCGCACAGGGAGGGAGGGAGGGCCTGAGCCACCCCCGCAGGAGGCCGCTGAGGCTGACAGCGACCGCGCCAATCATCCAACATAGGTTTGCTGCGCCCACATGATACGCGCGACCAGCGCGCTGCCACACCCTCCCCCCCGTCCCCGCCAACCTTGGCATCCCTTGCCTGCTTAGTGCAGCATCCCAACCTCCCTGCCAGCTCCCCTGGCAGGCTCAACGCTCTGCTTGCCAAAGTGACGTCCCAGGCACAGGAGTTGTTATCGCCCCCCTCCCCCGCTCACAGGCCGAGCCTTGCAGCACACACCTGCCACTGTTGACCCAGTAACCTGTGGACACTAGCGGGCCACCTGCTGGCTCAACACTCCCACCCTCTTATTTACCCATGCCCCCCCCCCCACCACACACCCCACCACCACCACCCACGCCCCCACATCCCTCCCCACCTGCAACACCGCCAGCGCCTGCTGCGCCTCCCCCGCCGCCGCCAGCAGCTGCACCCGCATCAGCCCCGCGGTCAGGCCACCCTCTCTGCCGCTGGCGCCGGCGCCGGCGCCCGCCTGCTGCTGCTGCGCTGCCTGGAGCACCGCGCACGCCTCCGCCAGCGCCTTCTTGTCTGCTGCCAGGTGGGAGGCTTGCAGCAGGGGGAGGGCGGGAGAGGAGGGGGCCGCCTTCTCCAGGCCCCTGCACACACACAGACACATATGCACAAATATATAGTCATATATACCCATAGGGTCAGTTGTTGCTGGCATGCGCCCAGCTGCTGATAGTGCAGGACGGCGGTGGGCAGTGCTACACGCCTGTGGCGCGGCACCTGCCCCACCCATCAGCCACCTGCTCGTGTGGCCTTGCGAGCCGAAAGGGCAAGCAGGCAGGCAGGCAGGGCAGGGGGGGGGGGGTCGGGGGCTACCACTGCTATTGCCTGGCAGCAAAGCGCACGGCTGCCTTACACATGCCCTTTACTCCCGCCGCCCGGTCACCTGATGCCATCCTTGGCAGCATCTGCCTTGCCCGCCATCAGCGCCAGGGCAGCGTAGTTAGACAGCAGGGCCTCCCTCTGAGCGGCACCCAGCCGGCTGTCCAGCCCCCGCTTCAGCCGGGCCACCCCGCCTGCGCCACAGTTCGTC
>BBXU01002798.1:0-15998 GCA_001598975.1 Parachlorella kessleri
CGGCCGTGCCAGAGGAGGGAGGTGCCAATGGACGGGGAGGAAGCTGCCAGGGACAAGCGAGGACAACGAAGTCATTGCGCAGGCCCTGCGGGCCGCACCTGCTTCACGCGCTGCGTGCGCTTGCGCTCGCGCTGTGCCAGCTCGTCGGCAAAGGGCGCCAGCGCCTCGGGCGGCAGCAGGGGCGCCAGGTCCACCTCGCACAGCTTGAAGGCGCCGGTGAGGGGGAGGTGGCCCAGCACCTTCAGGCGCCGGCGGGTTGACTCATCCATGGTCATCCCCTCCACCTCCACCACCTGCCGGGGACGAGGGGTGCACAATTTCTCCTTTTCTTATGGGTTTCCCTGGCAAGGCAGGTGCAACGACTCGCGTATGCGGCCCTGCAGCTCACCCGTCACGCTGGAACAAATAGGCTAAGTTGGCCAGGCCCATTTCCTAAACCTGCTGCCAGTGTCATATGCCAACGACGAGTACGTCAGTACCCTGTACCCCGGCTTGCCTAGCTTCCCAAAAAAGATAAATATTTGGAATTTTATGGCAATTCTGTTATACTACAAATAATCAAAACTTTTTGGGATTGTAGTTCAATTGGTTAGAGGCACCGCCCTGTCACGCTTCTCCCACCGTAACCCAATTGACTCAAATGACGCTGTGGCATACGAGCTCCTACAGGGCGTACTAACCTTGACGCATCAAGACCAGGTGTGTACAAGTGCTGCGCAAACCAAGCTGTGCATCCCAATCAAACACCGGGAGTTGAGACCGTGAGGCATTGTAACATCCCAACAAAACACCACCAGCCTGCCACCGACCTTTGCCGTAATTGCCGGAGGGCAGGTGGCATAGGCGCCAAAGTGGTGGAGCAGCATGCGGGAGTTGAGGGGGTGCAGGAACAGCCACTGCCCATCTGCATGCAGCTAAGCAAGGCACCGACTCATTGTCGGGGCAGTCATGGGGGCTTCCCATCGGACACATGAGGATGGCATGACCTGTGTGTACCACAATACCACCATGCCACAAGACATTACCCCTCCCTTGTTGAGTCTCCAGACTAGAGGGGTCCCAGATCACCAAGTACAGGAGAAGGCACAGTCAGGCAGCGGGCAAAAAGGTACGGCCAGGAGTGCGTTTGCCGCCGCGCCGCTATGTCATAGGCACTAGTGAAGTTTGATCCAAGAGTAACCCTGAGAAGCATGCGGGGTCCAGACAAATCCCACTAGAGCAGAGCAGGGTCACCCTCTTGCTTACCTGACGCCTGGTAGAAATAGTAGTCTCCAGGGGGGGCGCCGACGCCTTCCTGCCCCGCTGGCGAAGTGCCCAGCAGGGCGCTAGCGCCTCCAGACTTGTCTGAGCTGGACAGCTCTGCCGGGCCTGCAGCGTAGGGCCAAGCTTAGCACTGAGAGTATTTCTGATGAATCCTCCAAGTGAGGGTATATAGCGGGAGGACCCGCGCCAGCGGCGAAGACCCTTACGCTGCAGCACCCTTCTGCTTACCCAGGCGCGTCCCTCCCACCTAGAAATGCCGCCATCGTGCACTAGGAGGAACACAAAAGCTGGACAAAGGGTTACACATGCAGATAGGGGGCGTGCAAGGCATAAGTACCTGCGGTCTCTCCAGGCGCTGCAGGTGTTGCAGACGCTGCAGGCACAGGCACAGGAACGGCAGCCGGGGCACTCCTGGCAAACCCTGCCATCCCAGAGCCCTGCACCCCCTCCGGGGGTTCCTGAGCATCCCCGGGTGCGTCCTCCCCGTCACTCTCTGGGCCCCACGCTGACTCAGCACCACGCTGTGCCTGCTGCGCTGGCGCTGCCGGGGCCCCAGCAGGCGGCGGACCAGCGGCCGGGCGGCGGGCCCCAGGGGAGGCCGCGCCGGCTGGCGCTGAGGTGGCACTGAGGGAGGGGAACAGCCGCTCGCGCTCCTGCTGTTCAGCCCTCCTGTCGCGGGCGACCGTCTCCGCACTCACCGCGGCTGTGGTGGCCTGCAGCGCACACCCACCTCCCTTACCCGCCCACCCCTGCACTCCCTGACAGGCGCGACACCTTGCAGCGTTTCCATGCTTGCAGATTCTGTACAACATGACAAGCAGCAGCACTCCCCACCGCCTAAAATGATCCCCACCTTGTGTCCCCCAACCCTACCTGCTTGACAGCCATGGCCGCCGCGCGCCCCGCCTCCTCCGGCGCCACCAGGCGCCGCCGCCCCGCCCTCCCCCGCCTGCTCAGCCAGCAGCCGCACCCGCCTCTCCGCCCACGCCCGAGCCCTGGCTGCCAGCGCGTCCATGGCTGCGTAGACGTTGGGAGCCTCCAGGGCCGCGTCCAGGCCGCCCTCCGCGGTCACCTGCAGGCAGCCGGAGACAGCTCCCAGTCGGAACATGCAGGTACCCCCTTCCCGTCGAAACATGCAAATACTCCGTCAATGGCGGGCGGGTGTGGGCCACAAGCAGTTCACGAGGCCTGAGTCACCCGCAAGCAGAGACCACCAGGCGTGCATCCATGCAGGGCTCAGCATTAGCCTTCCAGCCACCTGTACCATCCAGACAGAAGTTCCCTTCCTGCTTGCTGCACCCCGCAGAGTGGGTCCCGGGCCATGCCCAACTTCCACTTGAACAGCTGTTGCTTCAGACTCCATCTGGCCGCCACGCAAACCATGCTGGCTTTGCAAACTATGCGGGCTTTGCAAGCGTCCCTGGCAGGAGCGCACCCACCTGACTGGCATACTGAGCCAGCTCCTCCGCTGCCGCCAGCCACAGTGGCAGCGGGTCTGCCAGGGTGGTGAACTTGGCAAAAGCCGAGCAGCACTGGAGCTCCCCAGCACGCGCAGGCTTGGAGGCGCTTGCGGCGCCTGCGCCGGCGCCGTCACGGCCGGCTCCTGCTGCCCCTGCCTTTGCTGCGTTCGCTGCTGTGCGTCCCCAGGGTGCCTGAGTCGGGCCCTGGGCTTTTTTCCCAGTGGGTGACGACGGCTTGTCGCCGCTGTCAACCCCGCTGCTGCTGCCTGGCTTGGTGGTGGTGTGGGAGGGGCTGCCGGGAGCTTTCGGCACCGCAGCGGACGCTGTGCCTGCTGTGGGGGAGGGCACGCTGCCGGCGGTGGGCTGTGGGATGATGCTGCCACGCGGTCGGCGCAGGAGGCACCACGTCACCTCGCTGCCCACCTGCAAGGAAGAAGAAACTAAAACGTAAAGAGGGGTACACGCATGCATGCAACTCTCCCCCGGGCTCCGAGAGCGCAAGGCAGGGCGGCCTGTTTGCTTCCCGGCTGCGCTTACCCCCTTCAATGAGGGCGACAGCTTATGAAACCACCTGCCACCATGGCTGCAGTGGCTGTGGCCTGCAAGCCCCCTCACTGGGCAATCGTTTCAAAGGCAAACGCTCAATTACACACCAATCCAGCTTCACCCAAGCTCTCCACCGTTTCCCACGACTCCTTACCGGGGTGCTTGGAAAGGACGGACACACACCCACAGTTTCCCTGACACACACCTACAAACTCAGCCTCTGCTGAAAGGCACCTACCTCTGCAGCCTGCACCTGCATGACCCGCACCAGGCGCAGCTCGCGGGCCGACACCTGGGTGAAGCACAGCGGGCAGGGCGCGCTCTTGCGCAGCTCGGGGCCCCCGTGGTTCACCAGGTGCTGCAGCCAGCAAGGCGGCTTGTCAGCGCAGCAACGAGCCAGCCGGGTGTGGCATGACCACCTTGATGGGATGTATCCCCAAAGCCCAGACACCAAGCAAGTCTCCAGTGCTGGGTAAGGAGTCCCAATGCAAGGGGTCCACCGCATTGTCACTCAGCAGAAGGGTGGCACAGGTAACTTATGCCCTCAAGAACCAACCTGCATGATTGCCGGGAAGGAGAACACGTGGCCACAGGGGGTGATTTGAGGGCACAGAGGCGCATGGAGAGAAATGGGGCAGTCGATGGGCACGGGGCTCAACATCTCCACCTGCACCACGGAGGCTTTACGTAGGGCCAGGTTGGCAATCTGGCTGCATCAAACCACAAGCTGCCTGGAGCGACAGCAGGCTCTCACTGGACGTCCTCCCACCACTGCCCCTCAAACCACCTGACACTTCTACAATCTCCTGGCTGGCAGTCTTGCAGCTAGACTAACCAAATAGACTGCAGTGGGGAAGATATAGCTGTGAGAGCCCCCACACTGGCCACTATACCAGAAGTGGAACACATTGGCAAGCAAGCTGTGGGATTGCTGCTTCCTCATTCTTGCTGACACAGACCTGGACAACATCCTCCCAGTCCAGCATGAGGTCGGCATCCGATTCGAATCTGCGGGTATCCACGGCATCAGACACCAGGAAGCGGAAATTGGCCTGCAGGAACTTGTTGCGGTCGTACGCCTGCACAGCACAGCACAGCAGGCGCTCCGTGCTGCTTGAAGCCTAGAGCTGCGCCCTGGGAGCGACCAGGGCATGTTCTGGCTGCGGGTGGCTAGACAAGCCAAATCAAGTGGCCTGGTTGTCATTGGCTCTGCTTAGGTTCGTGCACAACGCCAGCCCGGCCTGCCACTACGCCAGGGTATACAGGCTGCAGCGAGACAGCGTGACAAGGCAAGCCATGAGAACTTCCATGCCCTGGCATCATATGCCCGATTGCGTCAAAAGCCCAGCTCTGCCTGTACAGTTCACCCCTACCTCTACCCTGTTCGCACAGCCTGCCTGCCACCATCAACAAAACCAAGGTGTTGAGATGCCCAACCCCCCAGCTGCTGCAGGTGACCAGACCATAGTAGTGTTGTTGAGCTTGCCTGCGGCCGAGGGCCCCGCCTGGCACCCGCACGGGGCAGGTGTGAGGGCCCTCCGCCACCCCCACGCCCCCCTCCGCCTCGCCCATAGCTTCCACCCTGCGCCAGCGTGCTTCAAAAGGTCACCCCGGGCAGGGGAAGCTCTCATGCCTGCTTGCGGACAGGACTTGTCATGCATGCGGCTACTTCGTCGACTGGTAATCTCCAGCCATTCCAGGCAAAGCACGCTGCCTGGGCTGACCAACAATACTTGTCCTGTGATATCGCAACAGCAGCAGCAGATGACTGAGGCGGTGTGGTAACGGCAGGCAACAAAAGACTCCCTCATCCCAGTGCTCCGCATGGGGGCCCCCCCACCTGGCCCCCGGGCCTGGAGCTCTGGAAGCTGAGTAGGAAGTTGGCAGCTATGAAGTTCCTCCCAGGCGGGCTGCGCCCATACGACCCGCTACCGCCTCCACCACCGCCGGCAGCCCCCTCTGGGGATGCCTGCTGGGGCCGCTCAGCCTCACGCTGCGCCTGCTGCACAGGGATGGGCGTTGCCTTTGGGGTCCCTAGCTGCGGGGACTCGGCTCCTCCCGCTGTGACAGCCTGCTGCTGGGCTGCGACTCCGCCATGGCCTCCAGCGCTGCTCGCTGCGCGGGGCGGGTAACTGCCCCAGCCTCCGCCTGAGGGGGGCCCGAGCCGCCCGCCTCTGCCCCGCCCACCCCTGCCTCCACGCCTGGGTGGCTGCTGTTCCTGCTGCTGCTGGTACTGAGCAATGCAATGGCCCTCCGCCTGCATGCAGGGACCAGGAGAAAATTGACCACCTGAGCCATAACCCAGACCACGTCCGTGTGAACAGCTCCTGTGCGGGTAGCACTGAAGCAACAGGGCGGCCGCTGAGGCAGTAAACAGTTGCACAAGCAGTCACACCGCAGGCCTTCCCCCGTTCAAGTGGCACCGGCAGGTCGGCTGGACCTTACAGGGCAACTTAGGCAATAGTCAGCTACCTTGTGAAAGACAAAACCTACCGTGCCCGCTATGTGGGAGGGATTTCTTGCCGCTGCTGCACCTCCTTGGACGCCTGCACACTAATAGCACGCTTTGCTCTCACTCCTGCAAGCTAGCTTCGTCATACTAAATGGCACAATTTTGAGAGAAACGTGCGCACTTACCGCCTGGGACAAAGTGTATGGCACCAGGGTTGAGTCTTTGCGGCTCGCTGGGGAGTGATCCATGCTGTGATGTCTGGGGAGGGCTACTTTTTAGTCTCGAGTTTGTATGAGGTTCCGGCTTCGACTCAAAGTTCATAAGCTAGTGAGAGAAGGCCTTCAGAGCAGCTTGGAAGCCAAGCTGCGCAAATCGGGGCGCTGATCACACTTGCAGGAGAGGGTGCCTTGGGTTTTGTGACCCAAAGCGCGATCAACAGGATAGCTGGGATAGGCCGCAATCCTCTCCTCCGGAGCTGGGCTAAGGTACCTCGACGCTGGAGATGCACCGATGCCTGATGCGATTCTCCGCATGCCCTGCTGGTAGCGTGCATCAGCTGTGGTGATGAGTGGGGTCACGCGAGGCTCGGTGTTTGTTTGCACATGTATATGAACATGCAAGTCTCCTGGCGGTATGAACTACTGAGCAAGTTGTGTATAAAGTCACCAGCAAGCTGCTGCCACCTCACAGCTGATAGACGCATTCCAGATCAATTCTTCCCAACTTGGTGCCACATATTTAGCAACTCATGGCTACAACCGTCACGACTGACAGCTCAATGGCAGCCCCTAGTAGTACCATGGTGGACGAAAACTCCCTCGGTCAGAGCACGAAGAAGACGCCAAGAAGTATAAATGACTGGGTAAGACTGTGCCCACGGCTCCAGGAGGTGCACGGAATAGAGAACGATGTCACTGCACTGCAAGCCACGGCTCCAGAGTGGCTCCAGAGCCGTGGCTCTACAAACAAAAAACAAGGCTGGCAAAGTGCAGCTCCCTTGCACCCACATTGACCCTTATGTACAACTACAACCAACCGAAGCCGCGGCTGAGTGGCCCCAAATTAAATGGCAGGGAAAGAATATCTAGCATGCAAGCACGGTGATGCGGAGCCAAGTACAATGCTCACAGAGATAGTACGCCGACAGCAACTCCATGCACACAATCACTACACAATGCACAACGTCACAAAAAGTCAAACGATGCACTACACCTCACCCTTGCAAGGCTCGAATGCGAAGAAGGCAGGCATGCTGCCGGCATTGCAAGGCCGGAACGCAAGGGGTGCCCTTCAAACAACAGACGGCAGTTCCAGCAGCACCCAAATCCCCAGAGGCAGTCCGCAGTCCTGACCGGCATCCACGCCAGTCTCCAGACACACCCCGTTTCCCGCCGTACCCAGCGCACTACACACACACCCCTCCTCCACCTCTCTACCCCTGCCCCAGCTGCCAGCCTGCACCTCAGTCCTCCTCAGGGCCACCTTCCAAGGCCCCTGCCGCAGCAGTCAACTCCCTGCCCCTTCCGGCCCTGCTGCTGCTGCTGCTGCCGCCATTACTACTGGCCGTGGTTATGCAGCTGGGCGCACCACAGCTCAGAGCCCTGCTGCTGCTGCTGCTGCTGCCGCCGTTACTGGCCGTGGTCATGCAGCTGGGCGCCCCACAGCTCAGAGAAGGATGTGTACACCTCCATGTCCAGGCCCAGCTCCATGGCGGCCGCAATGCCCAGCACGTGCAGCTGCAGCAGCGTGGGTGAAATCATCCAGTCATGCAGTGTGAACATCTCCACGAGCACACAAGCAACTCGGGAGATATTCGGTGCCCCCCCGCCGGACCACCTTCCGCCTGGCAGCTCAGAGCCAGTAGCAACTTGACGGCGAACTAGCTGACTCAACAAAGGCTCATCAACAGCCAGCTGCTTGGTAGCAGTGATGGCCTGGCTTACCAGTCCAAGAAAGACACTAGCAAGACACAGAGCGTAACTGCACCCAGCCCTGTCCGTGCACCTCAACCCTATCTCTTCTCTCTTAGCATTGCCTGCCACCTCTACTAAACACTTTTTGCAGTCTCCTAGGTGAGCAGGGGTAGCTGCCTGTCTACCTGTCAGTACACATGCAGCCCGCGCTGGAAGAGCAAATCGGACACATTACGAAAGATGAGCTGCGCCGTACCTGGGGGAAGGTGGGCCATGACAGCGACACAAACTTCGCCGATTGGACGGGGAAGTCGAACATGTGGAAGAGACCTGTATGTACACAGGCTGGGAGTCACGGGTCAGAGCTTAGGGCCACAGGCTCACGCAGAGGCCCCTACGAGCATATTATGCCAGGAATGGCGGCAGCTGCACCGCCGGGGCGCAGCTGACACCAAGACAAGACATGGATAGCCACCCGGCCAGCCATCGAGCAGGACTGCGGACGACCACACAACCTTGGCAGCCACCCTATCGGCAGACATACTAGCTGCGTCCCCAGCAGCCTTACGCCGGTCCCCGCGTACCATGCATTGCTGCAAGCCGCACCAAGCGGCAAAGACAGGCATGCTTCTGCAGCTATCTCATGGACAGATACTCACTTGAGGCATACACAGAGCAGTTCGCGTTGAAGATCTGGCCCGAGCGCAGCAGCGCCGCATTACAGTCTGCGAGGGCTAGGCTGCCGCTGGTTGCTCCCAGCTGGGAGGAGGTCACTCCCAGGCCCAAGCCGGCCGCACAGAGCTGCAGCAGGGCAGGGGGCAATCAATCAATCAATCAATCAATTAATCAATCAATCGATTCACTTCCCACAGCAACAGACAGAGCATGTGCCGTAGATGCGAAGGGTGCGGGGCAGGGCAGCCAGAGCACTGCTGGAGACACGGTAGGCTCGGCAGGGGGCACAGCAAGCCCAGCGGGAGCCTCCAGTCGACGCTCACAGGCTGATGATCAACATAATGTGGCAGGATGGCCACCCCGCCACAAGAAATAGCACCCACACTCACAGCTTCACTTCCACAACAACACATTTTCATCCCCCCCGTACAGGCACTGAGACCAACACCCTCATCCACCCAGTCATCGTGTGTTAGTGCCACGCACCTCGCGCAGCTTCTTCAGCGAGGCGTCCCGCTCCAGCAGCGCGGGCTTGAGCCCCGCCATCCAGTCGCGGTGATAGCCCACCAGGCGCTCCAGCTGCTCGGGGCTCATGCACAGCGCCTGCACGATCTGGCGCCAGCGGGGCAGCTCCTCCTGCACCAGGCAATGCCAAAAAACTGTTAGGGGAACAAGGTTGGAGGGAAGACGATCACATGCCTAGGGACACATGTCGTGGCACTGGGTGGCCGAGCAGCAAGCACGCCGGGCGTGAGCGTTGCAGGGCTGCCGCCTGACCGCAAAAAAACCTGCTTAGCTCAAGCAATTGGACGGCACACCTGCTGCAAAACAACGCATACAGCAGCTGCACCAGACCAGCAGGTCATGCACCAAGGGAGTTCACCCCTTGACACCCCGCCCTCCTGCCCTACTGGGCATCCCCACGCCCCCTTCCTCATGTCCCACTTCGCGGCACAGCGGCGCTATGCCTACTGCTGGGACCACGTACCCCGGCAGCGGCCTGCTCACCTCAATGCTGGGGACGTCCTGGTAGTTGTCCAGCCTCAGCGCAATCAGCTTGTTAATATTCTCAGGCCAGAGGAGCACGTTGCTCCAGCACAGCAGTCCCTGCACCACGGATGAGCGCGGCAGGACGGCCCACCAAGGTTAGAGACAGCAGCCTTCAAGTCAGACACGTGACGACACCCGGTCTTTGCCCCGGCGAAGTGAAACAGCGCTCCACCCACGCCATCTCTTGCAAGACGGCACCTGACATGAGGGGCCATTCACAGGGGCACCAGTGCGGCGCATGCGGGCAGTCCCAGCACCACAAGAGCATGGGGGGACGATGCTGTCTGTCCTCTTCCCGCCGGGCTCACCACGCGTTTCAGGAGGGCCGCCATATACAGTAGCTGGTCGCTGGTGAAGGTGTAATGCTCGCCCCCATGCTCCACCTCCATACCTGCCAGCAGCACGCAGGGTGAGGTATATGAGCCCAATCAAGCAGAGCTACAGGGGAGGTCCTGCCAGTAGCAAGCAGGGTGAGGTGGTCAAACCTACAAAAGCAGAGCTACATCGGAGGTTCCAGGTCGTCCAGAGCAACGCCCCAAACGCTACGCAGCCCTGGTGCCCCAACCCAGCTGGAGCAAGAGGATGTCCCTGGCGGCTTAGTAAGACGGCATTTACCAGCACCTGGCTAGCTTGCCGTGGCCCGGCCTTACCCTGCGTCATGAGCTCCCAGTCCACAACCTTGCCAGTGTGGCTGCACTCGTTGGCCACCCACTCCAGGGCGGTGATGGTGCCGGGCCAGGGGTCCAGGACCAACGCCGCGCCCCCCGCCGCCGTCCCAGCCGATCCGCCGGAACTGAGGCCAGCCGCGGCTGCCTGTCCAGTAGGAGTGTCCGGCTGTGGCGCGCCTTGCATGCTGCCCTCCTCGTGCCCAGTGAAGCCGGCAGTGCAGGACGCCCCAGCCTCACAGCCCCCCGCGAGCGGACGCCCGTGCTGTGCCTGCTGCCCCTGCTGTGAATGCAATGCTGCGCATGGGCCCAGCCCTGCGGACTTTTGGGAGCCGCTGCTGGATGCCCTGCCCAGCGAAGCCTCGCTGCAGCTCTTGGCGCTGTCCACCTCGACCACCTGGCCAGGCGCGCTCTCCCGGGCGGCATGCTGTGCTGCGCTGTGCTGTGCCTTGCCATGTTTGTTGCTGCCCGCCGCCCGCCCCTCGTCCAGCAGCCTCTTCAGGCCAAAAGCTGCATAGGGACAGTGTGAGCAAGGTGCATGAGCGGGAGAGGCCTGGATGCCTCAAGGGCAGCCCACTGCCGTGAAGCAAACCGTAGCAGCCCCGCCCAATACAGCAGTCACGGGAACGACTGTCTAGACGGGCGCAATAGCTGTGAGCTACCGTGGGCCGCGTACCCAGCCCTATCCTTCCCTCATAAGCCTGGCAAATGGCCTCACGCATGACCCGCCACTCATACCGCCAAGTGGCCATGCCACCTGCGAAACTAAGCCGCTCGCGTGACTTGATGAGATTGAGCTCCCGTGCCGGCACCCCAACTCACCAATCTCCTGCCAGTCCCTTGCCACGGCTTCAAAGGGAGGGGCCTTCACGACATACCCATTGGCATCCAAGTGCTCGGTGTAGCCTGGAGGGGCGTACCTGCACGCACAACGCGGCCCGCCCATGATAGCCCGTCATAAATCCTAGGAGGTCCCCAAAATACGTCTTCCAATACTTCATGGTAGTGCACGGGGGGAAGGGGGTTATGCATGTTTATGCTTCCAGGCAAGCTCTGGTTAGTAATGCCGAGCAGCATGCAACAGGTTCAGGGGCTGCAAGACACCCTCCATGGTGTTTGCCAGCCAAGCATAGCTTGCAATGGTCCCTACAGCACTTTAGGCACCTCACCCCTGCCCACACACACAGCCCACCACCACGTTCACCGCACACACATGCAAAAGGGAGCTGGCTAACCTTACCTGGTAAGCTTATCGGCGCCAAACATTTCGATCACCCTAAGCTGGCGAACCACATCAACCAGCGGCGGCGGCACCTTGATCCTCAGCTGGGGGTCCAGCTGCAGCAGCAAACCCCCGATTCATTGATTAATCACGTTCACGGTGTGTAGGAATCCTGACTGGCACAGCAGGACGCAAGTCTGCTCTCGTGTGACACCTGGCCCAGCAAGGGCTCCCACATGCAAGTTGCTGCCTGGCATGGCAAGGCTTACCTCATTCGCCAGGCTGAGCGTCTGCAGCAGGTCGTCCTTGTAGCCCAGCATGCTCTCCAGTGTGGAGCCTGCCAGCTTGGCGCTCTCATGCTGCGCCCGCGCCCTGTCCAGGTCAGCGCTGGTGGCCTGCAGCTTCTCCTCCGTCTCACGCATCAGCTGCTTCTGCAGTCAGGTAAAACACCGAAATCTCAACTTGTCAGTTGGCCAGCTGTCCTTATACATGATGAAATCCTATGCTTGGTATCATTGTCTGGTTGCAAACTCGGGTGGTCGCCTGGAACGAATGCCAGCTCCTCAGCACTATCCATCAGTGCTGCAAGACACAGACCACTCAACGTTCCCAGGTCTGGTCACATCACAGTGACGGCGCCTCCCCCACGCCCCCTTTTTTGGGCAGCAGCCATCCTTTAGCTTGCCAGGTGACTAACCTGCCGCTGCTCAAAGCGCCGGTTGGCTTCCCTCGTCTTGATCTGCTTCTCTGTCAGGAGCTCCGGATTCTTGGGCTTGCGCCCACGCCGCTTGGGCTGCTCCTCCTGCTGCTCCAGCTGCTGCAGGAGGGGCGGCTCTTGCTGTACACCAAGCTGCCCCTGCAGAGATGGCTTCTGCGGCTGCTGAGCCTGCTGGTTTCCCGCCAGCAGCTGTCCCAGCGGCAGCGGCACCTGTGTAGCCTGCTGCAGCGGGAGGGCTTGGCCCTGTCCCAGTACTGCTGCTGCAAGTGCCGTGCTGCCAAATGCGGGCAGCTGAGAGGTCACCGGTAGCTGCTGTTCATAGCTAGGCAGGCCCGCTGCTGCGCCAGGGAGCGGCACTGGGGCTAGGGAGCTTGACAGCGTTGGCGAGCCTGAGCCTAGGCTGCCGCTGGCTGCAAGGGAATCCAAGCCCAGCTGCTGCTCCAGAGAGGCCTCCTGCTGGAGGGCTGCATATGATCCCTCGCTGGGAGTGCTCTGTAGGCCACTAGGCAGCCCGTCTAGCTCCAAGTCAAGAGGCAGAGGGTCTAAATCGTTTAGCGGAGGGTAGCCTTGCAGCAGGGCCTCTATATCGCCGCTAGCTAGTACTTCCAGGGTATCTGCCAGCCCTGCTTCCGCCATAAGGATCATGTGCAGCTGAAACGCGCCGGATGCTTAGGTGCAATCAGTCGAGCTCGACTGATTAGTCATGGTTCATTGGTGCAGCAGCTGGCGTCCTTGGACGGTATAGCTAGGGAAACTAAGACGTCGGCAGCTTTCGCGTTCTGGGTTCTGTCGTACCGGTCACTGGTAATCGGTGATGCTTCTGCTTCGTGTGCTGTGTTGCCAAACAAAATTTCCACGCTTCTCATCTAATCTCATATGACTTTCGCTTGCATTCCTCCGAAGCAGGATTGGAACCGACGCATAAGATACATCCAAGCGATGCATATATGCGTCTCTGGTATGATTACCACGCCGGCCTACTTCTTACTGAGCTGCTTGGTCCCCCACACGACTACCTGGAGCATGTGCAAACTATGGAGGATACCCATCTAAAACTCTGGCGTCTTGCTGGGGGGGGGGGGGGCAACCACCGTGCTATCCTTCAAAGGAAGGGCAACCTTAGGAAGGGGAGTCCTAAAAACCTTTTGTGTATGACGTCCTTCGTGTCATAGTAAACAGTACCTGCCTGACTTGTTTTGAGCACTCAGAAGCCACTCTGCTTCAGGCATCTGCAAGCTGGCAGCTGCCACAGGCACACAGGCCAAAGCACCTGTGCTACAGTGCAGGTAATCTTGTAAAGCCACACTCGTCGGCCGCAGTCTGCTGTGCTTGGCCTTCGCCTTGGGCCGCGCCTAGCTGACACCTGCTGCAGCTCCAAGCGAGATGGCGGCATAGGAAGGCACCCAGAGAAGCGATGTGATCGCCCGAGGCAGGCAGTCTGTGCAGGGCAGCGAGGCCTGGCAACCCAGGCTTCAGTTGCACGAGATGGCGCACCAGTGGCAGGAGGAGGGGCCGTGGGACAAAGCGTGTGAATGTTGTGGCAGGCAAGGGTGAAGGGGCCCAAGAGGGGTCGGCGTGGGCAGCCGTGCGGCTGAAGGACACGCAGCAACCAGACCCGCTTCATCAGAATCAGCAAGGGTTCGCTGCAGCAGTAAATAAAGGGATGCAGCCACATAGGAGGACGAGGACATGACTTCAGGAGGCAGGGCCGCGAGCCTGGTAGTTGAAACAATATTGCGATTGGAACGGTATTGCAAATAGTTGTGTGCACGGTTATTCACGGCCTTCGTGCTTGTCAGCTCCCTAGTCCCAGCTCTGTAGTGGCACAAAACTGCTGTCTAACCTCTGGTCGTCATGAGCACTACAGCCTAAAGAGGTGATAGCTCTTAAGCCAGCTTTTGCCCGATCGCCCATGCAACCTGACTGTCTTATGCACCAGAACTGCCAAGCCCGGCTTGAACGGGATAGTCGACACAGACATGGTTACCAAGATATGGTTACTAAAGTGGCTCACTGCGCCGATGACGGTGTCTGCATTTGAAGTGTAGCCTTGCGCCCTGCGCGCCCTGCGGTTTGCTGGAATCTGTCCAGTGGGCAAGACTGTACGTGCTCTAAATTGAGATCGCCTGCTCTTGAAGTTTAGGCTTGCTTCAACACACCAAAACCGGTTAGCCTTCGGGATGGGTGCCCAGCAGTTGTTACTGCGGCAGCAGCCTCTGCGGCCCCTCGTTGGGAAGGTAGGCACACGGCTGACCGAGGCAGTTTTTGCTGTATGCCTAAATCAGCCGGTCACCACGTGTGCTGCTGTGCAGGGCGGTGCGCGGCAGCAACGGCCTTCGCGTTTGAGATGCAGGGCTTTGCACATAGATAGGAGGTATGTGTATGGCATGTAGGAATAGGGACAGGTGACCCTGCAGGCAACCAGTAAGGGTGAACCAGGCTCTAGCTTGGCAGAGCTGTGTTGCAGTGTGTAAATGTTTGTTACATATATTTATCCTCCGTCATATGGTCAGTATTGACCTCAACGGAGGGGCTATTAGTGTTTGTGTCGTGATGGGGCCCCAAAGGGGTGTGTGACCTTGAACGAAAGGGGTGCAGAAACGCCAACAGGTAGCTGGGGAGCATCGGGGCTTGCAAGGGACTGCACAGGAGCTTGCGTGAAAGCTGGCCATAAAGTGTTTACTGCTTGCCAGACCCTCTAAACCGCCGTTTGCATCCCTGCCCCCGCCCCACTGCTCCCCTCCTCCATTTCCTTTTCCTCCAGGCACCACCTAGAGCTGGCTTGGCAGCGGCAGCAGCAACAGGAGGCGCTTTTATCTTCCATCCAGCCCTCCTCTGTAGCAGGCGCAGTACAGGACATCACCAACCTCCCACATTTAGAGCGAGCTATAGAAGTGTCAGGCGGAGCGCTCTGCGTGCTCGCCCTCTACTCCCGCTCCTGCGGCATCTGCAAGGACGTGCTGGCGGATTTCAAGGAGCTCTGGCTTGACTGCCGCCGGCAGCGGGCACGCGTAGTGTTCATGGCGCACGACGTGCTTGATGAGTTTGACCTGCCATCGGACGTGGCGCGCTGCTACAATGTACGCACGGTGCCACGGTTCCTCTTTCTTGTGGATGGCGCGGTGGTAAGTAGGGGGCCGTGAGTGGGGGAGGGGAAGGGGGCGGCAGCCTGGAAGTCTTCTTGGGGGAGTCCAGGACTGTGTTGCTGTGGAGGTTTGGTGTGTAATGCTCAGCGCACAGGGCGCGGCGCTGGTGTGGTGCCCATTGCAAAGGCGTCCCCGCTGTAGCGCCAGCCCCAGCCCCCTTGGGTGGGCCTGTGCAGGCAAGATGGCTACAACTGACCAGCAGGCCCAGTAGGTGGTGGGGGCATGCATTAGTGGCTTTCACCCAGTCAAGACAGCCCCGTTGGCTGACCCTGCCCTCTTCACTTCCCCATCCTACCACTGGCAATACCCCTGCTACTGCTGCTCCCATGCTGTGGCAGGTGCGGCAGGTTGGCATGACTGATGCGCGGCGGGCCGTAGGCGGGCGGGCCTCCGTGCTCCTGCGCCAGCAGGAGGAACGGCGGCTGCTGCGCAGCACGCTGTGGGAGCTGCTGGTTACACATGCACCCGGTGCTCGACGCTAGTGCCCGTGTGCAGCAGGCTGTTGGGACCATAGGTTCAGGTGCAGCCAGCCTTTGACGCTCAACTCTGCTGCATGTGGCCTAGCAAGCGGTCTTTGGGCAGCCCTGGTGGCCTGGGCATGCTATTGCTTGCCCTTTGCTGGCTTGTCAGAGTTGCTGCGTGATATACTCTCAGCTGCTGTTACCCTCTCTCTCGCCGGCAGCCTGGATGGTGAGGCAGTGCAGCCACTGCGGACCGTGGCTCGGCAGCATGGGCTGGGCATTCCCACCTAGGCAAGTGCCTTAGACTGGAGCATTGGTCCTCAGCACAGGGAGGCAGGGAGAGGTGCTATCTGACACTCTCTAAGACTACTTTATGGGAAGCCGCAGAAATCCTTTAAAGTAGATAAGTGGTGTGACTGTGTGTGTG
>BBXU01002799.1:0-109732 GCA_001598975.1 Parachlorella kessleri
GGGGGGTACCTGAGGATGTGCTGCATGCAGAAGGGGAGCAACCTCAGGTTGTGCAGCCTGCATTTGTGAAGGAGAGCATAGCTCGCTCGAGTGCCCTTAGTGTTCCCTGGGGCGTTGGAGGAATACCTTGTAGCAAGGGTTATGCTGTGCCACCACAGCTACCACTGCCCTGAGGTACATAGAGATGGGCTGTACACCGTTCATCAGGAATGTCGTGACAGTGGTGTGCTTTCCCTGCTCGCTTTTGTTGTGACACTTGGGCCGTAGTTGACCTTTGTACTAGTTGATATTGGAAGGTTGTAGGGCCTTGGGGTTTGGATGCCTCATGCATGTAGTTAGTGTGACATTGGCAGCCATCGTTCTGTACCTATGGTTAGCCAGGTAGGGTTGTGCATGTTAGCCAGCCACTGTACCCTTTGTTGTCTTCAGCATCCCCTACAGGGGCTGTGTCCAACTTGCCTCTTCACTACAGATGTGCCCTTGCTTCTAGGCTTCTTTTTGTACAAAATGACCTTACCAAGTTGGCCCACATGGAACACGCTAACAAACACTCGAACTGACCTCAACACGAATGTTATGCCCTACGTCTGCTGCTTGGAACAAGCCCGGCATGCTTGCTCTTATTCAACCACTAGGAGAGTGACACACCAAGGGGAGGCTGGTGCCCCCGTACAAGCACAGAGCGAGGCGGGGTTGGACAATTAACCCCCCTGAATACATGGGGTCAATGGGTGTGTACTGATTAAATACAAGTGTAGCCCCTGGGGCGCTCGCACGCAGTGCATACCTGAAGGCGTACTAAAGAAGAGGAAAACGATGGCTGCAGAGCACCCCTGCTATGTGTTATGTTCATGCACAGCCTGACAACGGGTGAGAGAAGGTTGCTGCCAGGGTAAAATAAGTCATAGCACCCAAACCGGAAGCATGGCGGCGTAGGCAAGAACCAAAGAGAAGAATCCAAAGCTGTACAGAATACACCCTCCCTTCACAGGTCGTACGTCATAGCTGAATGTACACTGCACCATGTCGCGTCATAATAAGGCCGGCAAAGTAGTGTGCTGGGGTCCTGGGTCCTGAACTAAGCTACTCACACCTTCCAAGGAACAGGCACTTGGAGAAGTCAACATACCCTTGCTGCTGCCCCGTGCTCTTCACTCCAACCACTGGCAACCGAGAGCAATAGAGTTGTTTGCCATCCACCCACCACAGGTGTTCCCTGGTCCCGGCTACTGCTTCAGCAATCGCTGCAATCGTCCCACCAGCGCAAGCAGCAAGAGTCAGTCGGGCCTCCGTACTGCTTCCCCATCCCCCCCTTTCTTCCCAACTCTGCCACGCCTGGCAAGCCGCTGGGGTAGCTGGCAGGGTCTCGCGTTAGCAGTCGCCAAGGGTAGAATTTCTGCGTGGCAGCATGGGTGTGGTGGGCTGCAGCTTGACGGGCAGCGTCTCAATGGGCTGCGCCAAGGGCTCCTCGCTGGGTCGCCCCTCCTTGGCCAGTGCCCAGTCGGCAGAGTCGAAGCACTTCTTGTTGGGCTTCTGCGGGGACAGCACACAGCAAGTCAGCGGGGAACCACTGTGAGTGCAAGGGGAATGCAGAGAGGGGGTGGGATGCTTGTCCTTGGTGGCTCAGGTAGCCTTTAGTCACTGCTGCTCCCACCACCAGAGCAGTGCTTTGTGCATCAAGGTCTGTGCCACAAAGCACCGTGCACTTGAGGCACCCCAAGGTGAGCCACAGTATCATGTAGCTGTCATGCATCTTTACAGACACACAGTCAGCCACCAGCCCCACCTTCTGCTGCTGCAGCAAGTGCTTTTTCGGCAGTATGCCACCGTATTTGCGCAACAGAGTGGCCTCGGCAGCGGCCTCGGCCTCGGCAGCGGCCTGCAGGGAGCGAACGTGCGGGTCGGACATCTAACCCCCCTCAGCAAGAGCATGGGACGCCTCACGGAAGCAAGCACTGAATCTACGAGGCGCAGAGCAGATCTAAGCAGCCGTCGCACCTGGCTACACAGCTGGGTAGGAATCTGCACGAGGGCCATGGTCCTTCCTCCAGGTGATATGGGAGTACAGGCACAGTTGTTCCCAAGGCTCCGACCGTAGCAATCGAGTGCCGTGGCTCCAGGTCCTATATAGGCTTGAGACACCAGGCGGAGCAAGTACACAGTACTCATTCCCAAGAAGAAAATTTGGGGGAATTCCTCGCTGGCCCTCGCCCTCGCCCAGATTGAACCACACCACAGCCCCTGTGCCCTCCCTGTCATTCATTCCCTATCCATTTTTATGCTACCTTCCCCGCCTAGCGGTCCGATGCGCTAAGAAACGCACTTGGGTCCCTGAAGAGCTGACGGGGGGTTTAATTGGTTAGGAAGCCGCACCTTGCGAGCCGCCCCTGTGGAAGGGCTTCCCGGAACATCAAGGGACAGGTCGCATCGGTTGCCTCCGTGATCCGCTTGCACTTCATCCAGCCGGTGCTGTCCACCCTGTCGGCGTCGTGCAGGAGGCAAGGTGCGGCTGGCGGGCACGGGTTCCAGATCTTGTGGGGCGCCACGGCTCTGGCGGAGCGCATGGCCCGAGATGCAGGCTGGTTGATGTTGGCTGTCTGTCGCTGGGGGCGGGCGATCTGGGCCAATACTATACTTAGAAGTTTTGTGTGCTAGGCATCAGTCTGAAGCATTGCTGGAAGAGGTTGTGGGGCTTTGCAGTGAAGCTGCAGGTGGGGTGGGTGCGTGGAGGGGCTAGTTGTTGGACGG
The DNA here is from genome assembly GCA_001598975.1 of Parachlorella kessleri. Taxonomy (NCBI): domain Eukaryota; kingdom Viridiplantae; phylum Chlorophyta; class Trebouxiophyceae; order Chlorellales; family Chlorellaceae; genus Parachlorella; species Parachlorella kessleri. Next base: position 2,749 of record BBXU01002799.1, read on the forward strand.
CGCCCTAGGCCAACAGTAGGCTGCAGCCACAGGGGCTCCGGCTCTTTCAGTCCACTGCAGGCTTGTGCCTAGGCTAGGAGGATGGACCAGTCCTCGCAGAAGGAGTTCTTCGCGGAGGCCACTGAGAGCCAGCGCTACCGCCTGACGGAAGTCATTGGCAAGGGGTCATATGGCGTGGTGGCCAGCGCAGTAGACCAGTTCACAGGTAGTAGGGGGCATGGCGGTGCAGCAGAGTAGGTTGGGCGGGGCGGCGGCTGCGTTTGAAAGTCATGAGACGAAGCGGGTGTAAAGTCTGGGTTGAGAGGGAGGTGAGGATATTTGGCTGCGCTGCTATAGCAACAATTCATAGCCAGTACAGCTGCCCGCAATTTTGCTGAGCGGCGTCTGGTGGGGCTTTGTGAATACTGCTGTTGTTGGAGGGGACTTGTCGCACATTGCCACCACTGAACACTGCCATTGTCTGCCTGCCGCACAGGGGAAAAGGTGGCAATCAAGAAGATCACCAACGTGTTTGACCACGTGTCAGATGCCACACGTATCCTGCGTGAGATTAAGCTGCTCCGCCTGCTGCGCCATCCAGGTGCGGCTTCATGCCGCTGAGCGAGGGTGTGGTCGTAATGTTGTTGGCTGGGGGTTTGGAGAGGCGCATAGGTTTAAGGGTAACTGCTTTGGCAGTGTCGCTTGCAAGGAGCTTAGTCGCCTTTGCTGCTGTCCTGGCAGGGTAGGGGAGTCTATGCAAGTGAGAGGGAAGCCATGATGTCAACTGCCTTGGGTTTGTTGCCGCCCTGCCTGCCAAACCAGGCTGCATTGCTGGCTTTACCTGTAACATGTGATCCCCAGGTAGGGGGACGGTGTTGGACGTCATGGTAGTGAGATGGAGAGTGCATCACTACCACCGTGCAAGTCGGGAATCATGCAGATGAATGGTTCGTCAAGTGGCTCAGCTCAATGGCATTTGGGGGGGGGGTTGTAGAGATATGCAAGTTCACCCTTGGCGCCTGCAGATATTGTGGAGATCAAGCATATCATGCTGCCGCCGAGCTCGCGAGACTTCAAGGATATATATGTTGTCTTTGAGCTCATGGAGACGGACCTTCACCAGGTGGGTGCATGGGCGGGGGTGGGGTGACAGCTCTGGTGGCGGGGTGTGGGGTGTGGGGGGGGCGCTACAGCCACCACTTGTGTCTGTGCGTAGTACTTAGTTGTGATTGGGCAGGATTGGGCAGGAGCTCGTTCCGGTGGCTGCCTGTGGTGTGGCATGGCAAAGCACCGTTCAGCCGACATGCGGTTGGGTAATAGATGGTAAGCTGCGACGTAGCCACATGTCAGACAACAAGGGGCGCCATGCACACGACCAACCCCACAGCGTTTTCTGTGGTTGGATGATGGACGCCGCTGTCAGCACCGGGCGGACAGGCTTCATCCCTTGCTCTGTGTGTGTGTGTGTGCAGGTGATAAAGGCCAATGATGACCTTACGCCTGAGCACCACCAGTTCTTCCTGTACCAGATGCTGCGTGGGCTCAAGTACATCCACAGCGGTGAGGTGGCTGGCAGAAGCACTAAGAATTGCAAGGTTGTAGGCACTGTGCAAGGCTGCCGGCAAAATGCCTTCACATGTGGGTAGAGGCACATGTTGGCAGCAAAGACTGTAGCAAACACCAAGTCGCCGGTCTGGCAGCGCACATGACAGCGTGTACTTTGATGCCTGGAAACATGGGCTGCAGCATGGTGGGCCGGGAGCCAGTAACCTCAGCCAACAACTGGTCGTGGCCTCCTGTGTGCTGCAGCCAAAGTGTTCCATCGCGATTTGAAGCCCAAGAATATCTTGGCCAACTCGGACTGCAAGCTGAAGATCTGCGACTTTGGGCTGGCCAGGCCTGCCTTCAACGACATGCCCACGGTATGCCCGCTACATTGGGCAGAGAAGGGGGTGCGAGCTGGGAACAACTTGGTTTTGTACCAGGCCTGCTTTCGCTGTACCTGGTCGTTGCTTGTATTACCACAAGGCAGGTTATCGGTTGGATGGACGGTTGCCTTGTATGGGTTGTGGCTTGCGAGCAGCAGCTTGGTGTGCCTGCCATGAGCTAGTTCCCAGCTCTGTTGCGTCACCCTTTTTTTTCTGCAGACGGTCTTCTGGACGGATTATGTTGCGACCCGGTGGTACCGTGCCCCGGAACTGTGCGGAAGCTTCTTTGCCAAGTACTCGCCGGCCATCGATATTTGGTCCATAGGTGCGGGACCGTGCTGCGTTGAAACATGAAGGCATGTTGCAAGGCGGTGTTGGGCAGCCGTGAGTGCTGCCCCGTGCAGCGACAAAGCTTCCGGCGTGCGGGGGTTCATGAGCATGTGGTGGGGGGCTGTGAGCCGGAAACTGTTACAACATGCTGACTAGCGCCTCCCTGCCACCGCCTCATCGCGCAGGGTGCATCTTTGCGGAGATCCTGCTGGGCAAGCCGTTGTTCCCGGGGCGCAACGTGGTGCACCAGCTGGAGCTCATCACAGACCTGCTGGGCACGCCCAGCCCCGAGGTCATCGCCAAGGTGGGAGGCGGAGTGTGCCCGTGTGTGTATGTGTGATTATGGTGATGTGTGTTTGGGAGGGCGTAATCGCAACAGGTGGCTCTGTGGCTTTGGCCGGCTGGTGGGCTGGAGATGCCGCATGGTGCAATAGCGAGGCTGGCGTGTGTCAAGCTGTTGCGCGGTTTGCAGCCTGCTCCAAGTGCTTCCTGCTGAGGCGTCGGTCGTGCATGTTGGTGCTGCTGCTCTACGGTGGCGTGCCTGCGGCTGTAGGCAGCACAACTGTTCTTGTGCCAGGGTGCCAAGTTTGTGGTCTGGCTAGTGTCGGCAAAGGCTATTTGTTGGCTCACATAAGATAGCTGCTTTTGGCTATTCTGGGCAGGTGCGCAACGAAAAGGCGCGGCGGTTCCTGATGAACATGCGTAAGAAGCCGGGCATCCCTTTTGAGCAGTATTTCCCCAAGGCTGACAAGGGTGCCTTGCGCTTATTGCGGCGGCTGCTAGCATTCGACCCCGCAGAGCGACCCACTGCAGGTGGGCTGCAGCGCACACTGGGAGAGGGCGGTGTGTGGGGGCGTTGCAAGCCAGCGTCTCCGTGTTGCCTGATCTGTCAAGGGTGGTGTGTTGGGCGCCGTGCCAGACAGGGAGGTTTGAGACTGGCCTGGCTTGTGAGCAGTTTGCACCCTGACCTGCTGGAGAACCTTGCACCGTCGAGCTAGAGCAGTGCAATGTCCTGTCTGAACTGTCTAATTGCCTTGTGGCTGTGTCTGCTGCAGAGGAGGCGCTGGCAGACCCCTACTTTGCGGGCCTCAGCCAGCCCAGCCGAGAGCCCAGCGCGCAGCCCATCAGCAAGCTGGCCTTTGAGTTCGAGAGGCGCAAGCTCACGGTGGAGGAGGTGAGAGGGCGAAGGGAGACAAATGCCGCCGATGCATGCAATGGTTGTCAAAGGCGGGATGGGTGTGCGTCTCATGGCATGGGGGGCAAGTCTGCCTGACTCCCTGTTTAGTCTATCAGCCTGGCATCGTGTTGCAGCCTGGCATCCCTTGCAGCCCCAGGCCAGGCTGCCAGCCAAGGCTGCCCTTACCACTGCCCAACCCAGTGCCTAGTGGCCAAGCTCCATGCTGTGTGCTGCTGCTGCCATAGGTGCGTGATCTGATCTACCGTGAGATCCTGGAGTACCACCCACAGATGCTGGCTGACTTCTTGGCGGGCGGCCACCGCCAGCCCAACTTTGTGTACCCATCTGCCGTGGACAACTTCAAGCGCCAGTTTGCGCACCTGGAAGGCGGCGGCAAGGGCACCGCACACCTAGGCCAGGCCACCAGCCTGCCGCGCGAGCGCGTGCGCGAGTTCCAGAGCGAGGCGGCCAAGTACCTGCGCGGGCACGGCGGCACGCAGCACATGTCGGGTGGGTGGTTTAGGGTGGTAGGCATCAGTCAGCTCCAGCCTGGGGTGGGCGAGGATTGGAAGGTCGGCTGGGTAGGTGGGGTAGGCTCACAGAAGGCCCTATGGAGCATGTACGGACTGCGGTGGAGTCTGGCACTCTTTTGACTATCCCAACCTGGGTGGCCTGGTGGAGCCCTACAAGGGGGGGCCGAGGAGCTGTGGTCTCAAGTGTGGTTCAAAGGTGTGGTCTCAAGTGTGGTTCAAAGGTGCTCGGGAGACACATGGTATCAAGGGATACTGTGACCTCGACAATGAGTCGGGCGCGCAAGTTGTCCAGGTCTTGCAATTCCGCCGTCACTGTAGCGATGCCTACGCACACCGCATCCTGAGACCACAGTGCTGTTGGTGGTGATGCGGTGCAGGTGTTGCTGGTGCCGCAGCATACCCCGTGTACGGAGCGCCCGTGGATATGGACACAACCGCTTCAATCGAGCAGGTGACGGCACGTTTCCCTCAGTGCCAGAGAGTCGAGCCTCCTGCCCAGGTTGTCCGTGCTGTTCGTTCATGAGACCAGCGCTGCTGTCCCCACCTCGTGGCTGCGACACCCAGGCGTCACCCCCAGTCATGCCGTGGTCGTGCAAGTTGTGAGCCCCTGTGCCTGCTCTCTTGCTGCCCTTCAGCTGGGGTCCTCTGTGGAGAAGATGTCGATGATAGACGCTGCCAATGGCTACCCCATGGCTGGAGGCTACATGCAGCCGCAGCAGCAGGCCGCGTACGGCTACGGCCCGCCGCCGCCCACGCAGCACCCGGGGCTGGTGGGGCAGGCGGGCGTGGGCGTGCCTGGGCAGCAGCCGCCGCAGGGGTATGGGGCGCCGCCACCGGGGGCGCCCGTCAACAAACACTTGGCTGCTGCGTACCAGCAGCAGCAGCAGAGCCTGCTGCGGTCCAACAGTGCGATGTGATGGGGAAGTGTTTGCAGGGTTGCCTCCCTCCCTTGGGCGGTAGCCGGGGGTGTGTGCTGTACATAGAAGTGCAAGCTGCAAGTGTGGTCCTTGGTGGAGGTGGAAGGTATCGCCGAGCCCCGCTGTTGCTGAGATACGTGCGGCACAGTGGTGGAGAGGGCATTAGGGCACCAACGCAGCTCTGTCGAGCCTGCTGAGTGCTCAAGGTCGTGTGGGTGGAGTCAGCCTTGCCTCTGCTGCCCAAGCCGGCAGTCTGACCAGCCCTCTTCAGTGCGTCTTGGAGGTGGCAGGCTGCTTTGTTTTCTGGTTGTACTGTAAGCTGCCACAGTCTCCCAGTCCCAGTCTTTGTGCTGTTGTCCATCATAGATAAATGGGGCAGTGCTCGTGTTGTGTTCTTCGTGCTGTGAACTGTCATTAGTGTGTACATGTGTGCGAGTCGGTGTCGCTCTATTTGCTACTCTCTTTTTGTGCTGCGGTGCATTGCCGTTGTGCAGCTGGGCACCTCTGCTGGTGCAGTCGTCCTGATGGCAAACAACTATGCCATATCTTCCTTTCAGCTCCGGTTACCTACTTTTGCCCGGCGCGGCAGTGTGAAGTATTGTGTAACATCTCTGCTTGCATTCAGCAGCGCTGGAGGCGAGTTGCCAAGCAAAGCTGCCCTGCCGTGCTTTGGTAGGTCTTTGGCAAAGCTGTGGTCTCTGCCACAGCCGGCTGTCAAGCTTGATTTACATGATGAAATGCTTGAGCACCGTGGAGGGGCCATCGGTGCAACCAATAGGCAGCTTCTCTGTTAAAGCTAGTTCCATGCACAAAAAGCTGTCAGCGCCCACTACTGCCCGCGGTGTGGCAATGTTTGCCAACATCCATCAACACGTTTTACTTCATTACTAGGAAAAGCTGCCATAAAACTTGTGCTCACCCCATCGCTGTCTAAAAGAAAGAAGTCACTGTAACCCTAAAGACCACACAACAAGTCACTCTCACAGTCCCTCAGCTCACTGGACGCAGCTGGTCTTTGCCACTTGTTGCATGGTTCCTGACTGTTCAGGAGGTTTTCTGCACAACTAGCACCAGCGCAGCCAGCATGACCATGAGGGTGCCAGCCCCAGCAACAGCAAAGAGCGGGGTGGAGGAGGAGACGCCACCGCTGCTGGAGACGTAGCCTCGCTCAGCATACTTGCCTTTCACATCAATGCTCTCCTTGAAGAAATCCTTCGCTGCAGCAGCACAAACCATGGAAGCCCTTGGCAGCCCTCAAGGCGTGCTGCAACGCAGGGGAAGCTCGGAAAGCTAAGCCACCTAACGGCCACGGCAGCAAAGGGGGCAATCAGGCAGAAAGGCTTACCCGTGCCGCCTACTTTCCGGCGCAAGGCCATGTACTGCTCGCGGGTCATCTTTCCTCCGTTGGCGCTGCGGTCCCCGTACTTGGCATCATACAGAAGCTCGGCATCTGCAGGGTCGCAAGTGCAGTGTCGGAGCGTACGAATACTGCAGCGAGGAGAACTGACTGCATTTGGCAGGGGACTTCTGCAGGTAGGTGCCTGCAGGCTGTCCAGTACCAGACTTTACTCACCACGCTCGCTGCGTACTTCTGCAAAGTCCAGGCTGCTGACAATGCTGCCAAAAAGGCCCTGCCTTGCCCTGCGGTAGCAGTGGCGATAACAGTCCCGCTGTGCCCAGAGGTGAATCACTATAGCAGCAAGATGTCAGCAGAATGTTTTGCGTAACTTGGCCTGCAGTGCCTGCAGCCCTTCAACTCACTTGTACTCCTTCACCTTGTCGACAGGCTCCTGCTGCTGCGCCTTCTTGCCGCGCCCTGCGGGCTTGTCGATAGGTACAGTGCTAGCATTTCTTGAGCCGAAAAGAGCTTGCGTCCGCAGCTGACGGCTGGGGCGGCCGACGGTCTTGAACGACCGACTTTGCAAAGTCATGTGAGCCTGCATGACTGCAACGTGCGGTGCCTCTGGATAGATAGGAGTAACAAGGTCACTCCACACTAAAACCACAAAACACTGCTGAATCGTGCCTAGCTCAGGTAGCTCTTTTCGGCGCCTTTCATGAGGTCCCCAGCGCTTCCTGCTGCGCCTGCTTCTCTCAAATTGCGCCCGCCGCAGACCACAATCCCCATGGGCCCATGATGGAGCCCCACCTGCTCCACGCACATGCACTTCACACTTCTCGCTACGGATCTGGTAAGGGAATGCTCTGTGCAGTGGAATGGGTGCCACTCCCTCCAGTGATTACTCCAACGCAAGGGTTGGCTTTCATCATTGGCACTGGCATATGTACGCCACACTTAGGGGACAGTATAGTGGCCATGCACTCCTGAGTTTGGCAGGTAACAGGAAATGCAAACAAAGAGGAATGCAGGGCTGGATGCAATAGTTAGTATGGGTGGCAGGCAGTACGAACAAAGACGAGGTGGGTTTAAAGTATCCTAAAACCGGGCTGAATGCACTGATTCCCCTGGGTCGTGCCTTGCACTTTTGTTCCTGTTCTCTGATTAGCATCGCCCTCCTTTATTAGTACGGGTGGCAGGTAGTACGAACAGGGAGTGAGCTGGGCTGGACTGACAGGGCTGGATGTAGAATGAGCCTGAATCTTGCCTGAGTGCTTAGCGACGACCCCAAGAGGCTCCAATGATTAGTGGTCAACATGTGCGACTGTGCCCACAACCAGGACCAGAGAACTATTAGCATATGCTTCACTGGTGCCCGCCTACCTTGCAGCCTAACGCCACCTTCCATGCCCTGCCAGTGTTCATGTCCCACCTCCTCCCTCCTGCCAATGATTCTACAAATGAAGCATTTCGCCCACTGCACGCAGTACTCCTGCAGGAGATTTTAAGTCTAGGCCTGACGTGACGCAGTCTAGCGAATCTGAGACATTAGAAACATTCCACCAAGTGCTAGTGCCCAGCGCAATGGCAATGCTGCACCAGCCACAGCAACAAAACGTTCAGACTTTCCATGCAGAGCAAGCATTGCAGGTGCCTGCATTCCTCCTACAGTGCATCGGATACCCAAACCTGCCAACCAAAACCTGCGTAAACAGTCCGGAGCTCCCTGCTGTCATGTCTGTCCAGCCGATATCTTATCAGGTTTTCGATCAAGCTGTCCAGAGCCCCCTGCTGCCGCCCAAGCTGCACAGCTTCAAGGGACGCTAGAAGATGATGTCTTGGTCTTGTGTCTCTAGTAGGTTGGCTGCAGGATCTCCATCCGCAAGGTCCTCCTCTACGCCTACCCCGTTCTGAGCCTCCTTGGCCTGCAACAGCGGCCCCAGTCCGGTGCAAGACCATATTAGCTCAGATGGGCGTTGCCAAGGGGTAGCTTCAGAGCTTGGCAGCAACCACGAGAGGCATACATGGCAAAGTTTACTCGAGTTCTTCCCTGGCTCCACACCAAGCGGGTGCATGTACCTCCCTGCAAGTCACTGCGCTGCCACCTACTGCGCTACCATCGACCGCGCCTCCTGGCCGCTGTTGATGGTCCTAGCACTCTGCTGCGGGCCCAGAACACCGAGGCAGAAGCAGTGGCACACAGGCTGAAGCACCTCATGCACACCCTGTCGCCGCTCCTTTCACCCAGCCCCCAACCCCTCCGCCCACCCAGCGGCACTTCGCACCTCCATGTGTGCCTGCTGCGCCGCTGCCGCCTCCGCGTGCTTCTTCTTGTTGCTCTGCACCTTCTTGAGCCGGAAGAACTCCTCGCGCTCAAGCTCGTCAAGCTCCCCCTGCAAAAGTGGCAGGCGCATGAGAAGAGGTCAGAGAACCCTGCAAACACTCTGCCACGGTAGTGCCAAGACGCACCGCACAAGACCATGGAAGGCATGCTGGATTAGAAAAGCAGGGAGCTCTGGCTGGCTGGCACCCTGTACGGAAGAATGTCACGGTCACAAGAGCAGTGGGCAGAACAGACCTGCGACATCAATCCAGTGCAAGGAGGCAGTCATACCTTCCCGCCGCACCTCCACCTCCTGCCTACCCCTGGTCTCGTCCTCTCGATCAACCCCCAGCCACCCACACCACGCTCGGCTGTTACACGCATCCAGACACCACAGCCACCATGCCTGTGCTGCATGCAACCGGCCCATTCTTCTTAAAATCATTACCCCCAAGGTGCAGTTGCCGCCCCAGTAGCCGGGAAGCTTCAGGCTGCATACGTGCCTGTCCTGCCACGCCTGGCCTACCTTGATGTAAGCGATGGTGTTCTCCAGCTTGGGCTTCACCACATGCTCCAGCGCGTTGACTCGCCGGTTAGTCGTCTTGATGGCCTCGTCCAGCGTCAGGAAAGCAGTCTGCAGGCTCGCCAGCTCCACCAGCAGGTCCACCGCATCCAAGAAAGACTTCCTGCACACACGACTGCGCTCAATCGCTCCCAAGCCTGCTGCCATGCATGTCGCACGCGCAGGGCCAACAGCAAGTCCACCGCGTCCAAGAAAGGCTTCATGCCAAAATCCATTCCCAAGGCAGAACCGGGCGTTCGGTGAGGTCCGTGTGGTTGCAAATCATTGCACACAACTGCGCTCAGTCACTCCCAACCCTGCTGCCGTGGATATCGCACGCGCAAGGCGAAGAGAAAGCCAGGATGTAAAGCAGATACAGCCAAGCTTTGGTTCAACTGCTGCTAATTGCCAGCTGGCAAACTTGCCAATGCCTTCGCTGGCAGTTCAGCACCGCAGCGCCGGGCTGTGCTTTCGCAGACACACCCCTAGACACCCCTACCCACCCGACCCGCCCACCTGCAGCCCATAAGCCAAGATCTGCTTCATGACCCCAGGCCCAAAGCCACTTTATACGTATCGATACCGACAGGAAAGCACTAATTCGTGTCGCCAGGAGTGGGAACCCCCAGCCGCACCCTTGCCTGCACGCACCTGGTCGTCTGTATCTGCTTGCCGCCCTTGCCCAGCCCTATGAGGCCCATGCGGCTGTCCTGCGGCTCCTTCACGCTCTCAAACTTGGGGATCTTCACGCCCGCGACGTTGTCCTGCAGCGCCTTCACCTTGATGCCGGCCTGCGCAGCATGGCAAGGCACAGCACAGCGTGGAGCCCAGCGCCGGACAGCAGGTAGGGGATACCAGCGGGGCGCAATAGCATGTAACCAGGGCACAAAACATTAGATGCCCAGGATGTGCAGCATGCAGACCCTGCCCACCAGATGCCACTGATGACACAAGCTGCACGATGAAGATGCCGAGAGCTGGCCTCCCGCGGCATCTCCAAGCCCACCTGTGACACGCTGTCAAGCACGGTATGCTTAAACTCGCCGGTGGCGTAGCGAGCCTCGGCAAGCGCAAAGAAGGACTCCTTCATCACACGCCCCATCTCCTCCTACACAACCACACAGCGTAGGGACAGAGCAGGTTTAGTCATTTAATGACAGGATGCAGGGCACCTTGCAGGGCGCCACACATGTTGGACTCTTCAGAAAGTTACATGAGCGGGCTTGCCAGCGGGCCACTGCGAATGGCCTGGCATGGCTGAAGCATGCTGACTCACCAAACTCTGGAGAACCCCAGAACGGCTGTAGTCAAGACTACCAATAGTTGCTTAAGACCCCTCTATACGAGCCTGGCATCTCACCTTTGCCTGCACAATCTTCTTTAGGATCTGCCGGAAACGCATGCTCAGTGCGTCTGCCTGCACACCTAGAAGACAGACATGTTAGCAGTGGCCACCTGCAAGTCTCTCGCCTGTTGCCCCCTTTCTTCCTTTCCTTCTATGCAGGCACAGCATCTTGCCTCGCAGCCCAGCAGGTGCTGGCATAAAGCCACTGACTTCGCAGCAAAAGACTTTGGGGTGCTTACCAGTTGTCGTAGCGAACAGCACAAGTCCTGAGCGTCACCGCTTCCCAGTCCTTGCAAAGCACCCACCTTCTTCTTAAGCAAGGCGTGACCCTTGGTGGCGCCTGTTAACCTGGCCTTCATGACTGCCAAGACCGTGACAGTCGGCACCACTACATACCTGCACCTTAGTGCCGGTCCAGAGATCAACGTTTATGAGCCTGCAGGCTCCAGTTGATACGGACAGTTATGCACGGCAGACTGCGCGAGAGGGAGACCCGCCTGTTTTGCGAAGACATCTTGGCACTAGTTAGAGCTGGGCGAGCTCCACAGGGTGTAGATTCAGGATGAAAGTGCTGCCCTAGGCCTTGGCCACAGCCCCAGCCTTATGGCCCCCCTCCTATGGCTTCACTAGCTTATAGTGGCAACCGTTTCGAAGCAGGTAGGTGCACCGACTTCTAAGTCGGCAACTCCAGGACGCAATCCCACGGGTTTCCGCTGATCACAGACCACCTCTCGAGCTCAAGTCTCCGAGCTATAGGCAGGACTCTTGCCTAGCCGATCAAGCAGTGTGGGGAAGGTCGTAAAGAACTCCTCTGAGCACTTGGCAAAGCATGCGCCGCAGCAAGCGAGGCCATTAGAGTCGATAAGAGTGCAAAAGCCGCGCAAATGAATCGTCCAGTAGCCCCTGAATATTCTGGTTACCCCAACAGCTCCCTACCCACTCACCATGATGGATACATGATCAAAAACCATCTTGGCTTGGTCTCCTCATAGCTATTGTCCTATCAGGCTGCGTGTGCACTGTGAACTGCGGATGAGTAACGCACAGCCGATGGGGAAGCTGGGGGTGGAGGTGGTGATAGCTCGCCTGGACAAGTCTAAGGTCCCAGCAGTGCCAGTGCCAGGCGGCGAGCCTGTGCTCCAACTGCGACCCGCTACCTCAACTGCCGGCAAAGTTCGGACTCCTCCCTTGTCCAGCGTTATTCGTGACACCCTTTGGCAGCTGGACGCTGCCGCCCCACAGGAGCTGCTGCTGGTGGAGTATGGCTTCAGCACCGACTGGGAGGAGACGTCAGCCAGGGTCGCGTTTGGGGCCCCGCTGCTGCCCTCGATTGGCGCGGCAGTGTCAGCAGAGGGTAGCCTGCTGGCAGCAGTGACTGCTGACGGTGCGCTGCACCTGCTGCACGTGCCAGCTGGGCTGCAGCAGGCTCGCGGCGGCAGCGGAGCAGCAGGGCGCCGAGCCAGCATGGCAGCCGCGCTGCGCCAAGCAGGCGCCGTGCGCAGCGTGCAGCTGGCCCCAGCGTGGGTCCGGGCAGGCACCCCAACGGCAGTGCTGATGGTGGACGGCCATGCCTGTGTCGGCACGGACCAGGGCACTGTGGTGTGCTTGCCTGTGGGGTCTGATGCCCAGCCGCTGGACGAATCTGATGCCTTTGAGCTCAAGTCAGGCGGTGGCGGGCTGAGCAAGGTGCGAGGCTTGGCTGCCTTGCCTGGCTGTTTTGGTGACTTGGTTGAGCACGGGCCCACTGGAACCGGAGGCCAACGGGCCTACCCCAAGGCTCGCATTTCCTAGGCTGCTGCTGCCTTGGTTCCAGCAGTTGTCTGTAGGGTGCCGTAGGCCACAGGACCAGGTCCTGGCACTGCACTCTGCCTCCTTGCCGGCTGCCTGGCTCGCCCTATGGCAGGGTGCAAGGCCAGCCCTGCAGCTGCTGTCCGCTCCTGGCCCCTGGTACCGCACCCTTGGGTGCCTACTTCTCTTTTCCTCCGGGGGCCCCCTGTCAGACCTCATGGTCCTCTCTGCGGCCCTGCCGTGCCCTGCAGGTCTTTGGCGGGCTGTGGGGCAAGCCAGCCGGCCAGGCGGTCGCCCAGATGCTCTCCCTCTACTTCCTGGGCCGGGAGCTGCTGCTGTGCGTGCATGAGGAGGGCCAGCTGAGGCTGTGGGACGTGGGCAGCCGCAGGCTGGCCTACCAGTGCGACATGCTGCCGCCCGCGGCGGCCGCTGCGCTGGTGCCCACCCACGCTGCGCTGATAGGTAGGTGTGTGTGGGTGGGGAGGGGGGGGGGGGCGAGCCTGCACGGGCCGGCGCTGGATCACTGATGTCGCCCAATGTGAGAACTGGTGGCCTGACTGTACAGCTCAGACTTGTCTTCCAGGATGAGAGTGATGAGGTTGCAGCAGATTGTGAAGCACGCACAATCGCGGCCATGGACGGGCGAAGGCGATGCTAGCAAGTGCGCCCCAAGTAGGGTGCTGCAGTGTGGGTGTGCATGCCTGCTATGGGGCCATGTCATCCACTGCTTGCCCAAGATTATGCGTGGTTGGTCCTCAGCATGCTCCCACCCCTCCTGAGCTCGTCTGCTCGTTGGCCCCCCCTGCCTGCATGCCTGCCTGCAGCCGAGCCGCTGGATGCCTCCATCTTTGTCCTGCTGGTGTACTACCAGGCAAGGGCCGGCGAGGGGCCCGGGGAGCTGCGCACCTACGAGCTGTTTGTTGAGGCGAGAGGGGAAGCCACCTACAAGGTGTGGTGCCAATTGCAAGGGTGCCTGGGATCGGATATGGCTGAAGCAAACCTTGGGGTGTTTGTTAACTTGGGGGCTGATCTGTCTTATTACGGGGTTGGGGCCAACGCGAGCAGCAGCTGCCAAAGCGGCCAGGCGTAGGATGCAAGAAGGTAGGTGACACGGTGCATGCCGCACTGGCAGGGAGCAGTCGCTCCAACATCCTGCTGGCCCCCACTCCTTTCCTCCGGCCATCACGGACACAATAAAAACATCTTGACAAGCACCCACGCAGGCTGTCTCAGCTCTCCTTCCCTTCTCTTGACAGGTTGACCTGGAGTCGGGGCCTCAGCTCCCCGGCACCATCCACCGCCTGCACAGCCTGGCCCTGGAGAGCGTGGGGCCCCATGCCGTGGGCGCGTGGATGCTGTACGACGACGAGGCCGGCAGGCGCCGCGTGGTGTGTGTGCCCCTGGCCTTCAACGACGCCACCGTGAGAGCGGGTGAGTCGCGCCAGCTGGACGTGCCGGCAGCACTGCTGACCAGTGCTGGCTGCTGTGCTTGCTGCCAAGCGCGGTTGCAAGTGTATATGGTGCACATTTGTGGACAAGGGAGCCCTTTCCCGGCACAGCCCCTGCCTCCTAATTCCCACTGTTTGGCCACCTGTGTGTGTGTCAAGCCCACCGGAGAGGTAGTTGGATGGGAACCTACAGCGCTCCGCCCTCCCATCGTGTATATGCAGTAGCGGTGTCGTAGTGGCCTGCATAATGGCCAAGGCTTCTTCCCTAATTGTTGACACCCTCCCACCCTAATTAGTATCCTCCCTCCCGCCTTGGTGTGCTGCTTCCTCCTGTGCAGCCGCAGTCGTCCATCTGATCGAGGACCAGCTGCGGGAGCTTGGCTGTGACGATCCGGCAGCCCCCATCTACGCTGTCCTGTGGCGGGCGGTGGAAGCAAACCTAGCCACCGCCGGGCCAGCCGCCGCTGCATCTGGGGCGCCGGCAGCTGCCAGTACCACACCAGCTGGAGCTAGCACCAGCTCCCAGCAAGGAGAGCCGCTGGCGGCGGCCTTCATGGATGCACTGCTGGCGCCAGGGCGGGTGTCGCGCCCCGCTTTGCATGCTGCGCTGGGCGCGCTGTCGGGCGGCGGCCACGCCGGCGGGCTGCCCTCGCTGGAGCTGCTTGCCCAGTCCGGGCTGGAGGAGGTCCGCCAGCAGCTGCCGGGTGAGTTGGGCCGTAGGACATGGGCTGCTGGGGAGTAATGACGGTCCCTGGGCTGAATTGCAGCTGATGAGGCAGAGGTGCTGCACTGCCACCAGCAATTGGGCAGCTGTTGGTCGGCAGGCAAACTGCATGTCCTTGTCAACTTGGGATAGGGAGAGAGCGCCGCCCCCCCACCCTCCGTCCCTTGATTGGAGGACCCTTTGACAGTAAAGGGAAGTATCATGATGCGTGTGTACATGGCCATCCGGGTGTCAGGGGCCCCACCTGCCCTCACTCACAGCTGCCCTCCCGCCCTTCCTCCCGCGCAGGCTGGCTGGCAGCAGCAACCGCCGGCGCCGCCAACTGGCAAGGCGCCGGCGCCCTGGGCCCCTGGTGCGCCCTGGCAAGGGCCTACTCCTCTGCCTGGGCCCGGGAGCAGCCCCTGCTGGCGCTGGTGCAGGCGGGGCCGGCGGCGGCGGGCGGGGTGCTGCTCGTGAGAGAGGGCGGGTGGGTGTCCCACATCCGGCAGGGGGCAGCACCAGAGCTGGCTTTCAAGGTGGGTGGTAGTGGTAGTCACAGCCGGTTGCGTGATGTTGGGGGCAGTGCCGTGGTGCCTGATGCGGTTTTAGCCCCGCCCGTGGGATGATAGGCACAGTCGTGGCTGTTGGGCTGCAGATGTTAGAGTTGCAAGTGCTGGTTGGTGATTTAGGTGTTGTGTGTGTCAGCTGCTATGAGTGAGTAGGGGAGGGTCATAAATACTGGCAAGTGAGCGCGATTGTCATGGGATGTGAAGCCACTTGTAGGCAGGCAAAAAGTTGGTAACATGCTGCCTGTGTCAGCTCATGTCAGTACCACGAGCAGTAGCAAAGATTGCCAGGTGTGGGTCCCGCAATAAAGCATACCAACTATGTGGAGAACGAGACAGTATACATGGTCTTGACTATCGGGCCGGCTTGCATGCATGCTGTAATACAGGCAAGGCTCTCTGTCTTGCGCAGGCGGAGGTGCCGGCTACCTATGCGGTGGACCACGCCTCAACTGCTGCACAGGTGGAGGCAGTGGCTGCGGTTCTGCAGGCAGCCTCCCAGCTGATGGCTGCCCTGGGAGGGCCGGTCCTGGGCAGGTAAGCAGGCAGGGCAATGGGAGGCGTGGTGGGGAGCTTTGGGGTAGGCCACTACAGCTTGGAGGGCAGCGGTGGTGTTTGGGTGGACGGCAGTTGACTTGAGTGCATCAATCAAGTGATCCCTAGCGGGGGTGCATCAATTGAAGTACACACCTCTGTGGCTGATTTATTAGCATTGCCTGCCCTGTTGACAATCACAAGATGGCTGTGCCCTTTTCCGAGCCAGAGGGGCTGGGTCCCTGCCTGCCTACCCGCCTGCCCTTGCTAAGTAGCTAGGTGGCATGGCTGCCTGGTGCAGGCTGGCCTGGTCATGCCTCCAAAGAGGGCTGGACTTGCGCGGCAGCGTATACCCCGCCTTCATTGCTGCGCTGGCCACAGGCGGCGGCGGGCCCCCACCCCAGTGGGGCCAGAACAGTGACACTAGGGCACAGTGGACGGAGTGGAGGGCGCAGTGCCGCATGTAAGCAACCACCAAGGACTCCTCCTGGCTGGCGTGGCTGTTGTGATGCCTGGAGGCTGCGAGAGCACACCCAATTCCGCAGCTGCCGGTTGCCGGCCTTGCCTTGGGACCAGTGGCATACCCTCGCTGAGGAAAGCTGAGACAAAATACTCCCATGTCACCGTCGCTCCGGAACGTCAGCAACTTGTCAGGATTAAGCAACAGGGGCGACAGCTGACTCACCCTCTGACAAGTTCAGCTTCCACAGCCTGCACCAAAGTTCAGCTTCTCTCCGCGCCTGGTGCAGGCTGCCGCTGGAGCTGGGCCGGCTGCTTGGCAAAGCGCCCCGCTTTGCCGACGTGCTGGGCCAAGTGCTGGAGATGCTGCAGGGAGAATATTCCCTGCATGGCACCGGGGAGCAGAAGCTGCTGCAGGCCCCAGCAAGGCAGGTTACTGGACCCCTGGCGGCGGCAGCAGCACAGGTGGGGACAGGGCCAGGCTCGTGTGAGCGCACACTGCATGCTCCAGCCTTTTTTTTAACTTGTGTGTCCTCTTCTCCTGTGCTTCGTATGTCGTGAAGCATACAGTAAGGGGCATTCTTGGATACTGCTGGACCCGGCCGTCCTGGGGCCTACAGTTGTTCCAATGGCTGTTTGTCAAGTGCTGTCCTGTGTCAGCAGGCAGGGATAGGTTTGGGCAGCTCCGCTGCAGTCAGAGCCGGCAGGGTTGGCAGGGGAAGGCAAGCTGGAATGACTTGGCCAGCTAAGCTGGTGAAGCGTTGTGCGTCCCCCCTTCCTCTTGTCTGCTGCGACCTGGGCTAGCAGTGAGATGTCAGCCTGGTGGTTCAGTCAAGCCCTGTGCCCGAACAGCAAATACTGCTACCCTGCCTTCTGTAATCGCGCCTGCATGTGCATGCAGGTCTGCGCTGCCAGGGTGCAGTGCCTCTTCCAGCTGTCCTTGCTGGGCAGCTATGTCAGCTCAGTGCAAGCCCTGGGCCAGTGGTCCCTCTCACCTCACGACACCCAGCAGCTGGCCACAGTCGTCTTGCCAAAGGTACAGTGGGAAGAAAGAAGCAGGGGAAAGGGGTGGTTGTCTGGTATTGGTGTGCTTGACTATCGTTCCACTGCTCGACTGATGTATGAAAGTTGCTACACAGGCTTTCATGCCTGGAGGTCCTCACTTTGCACCCTCCTGCCCTCCTCGGTGGGTGCCACTCAACAACATGGACCCACGTCCCCTTTTAGGCTGTCATAGCTATGTGCAGGGCTACTAGCTGGGATTGACTTGCGGCTCAGGATCGTCTTTCTGGCTCTTGATACCCCTTTTGGCCTGTCTGCCACTAGAAGGTTGTTTTTGACAACCAAAGGGAGCCTCTGCCGCCACCTGCAGGCTGAGCAGATGCTGCGGGAGGCCGCTGTGGGCTACTGGGCCAGCGTCACCCCGCTGCAGCTGCCGGCAGACCTGTCCACCATCGACCCTGCGCAGCTCGTCATTTCCCTCCGCATTGGAGACAGTGCCCAAGGTGCGCCGCCGCCTGGGCTTTGCGGTGCTGTTCGCCCGGTGGTCATCAGGTGGTACCCTCAGCGGTACCCAGTACCTCTTGCGCTACGGCCACCGGGATCGGGGTCGTGGTATCCTTGCTGGGATCCTTGAAATGCCTACTTCTTGTCCCAGCAGCAGAGACAGGTGTACAGCAATTTAAATGGACTCCACAATCATGCTTGGCCGCATGTTGGCTCTGTGCTTGTAGGGGCATCCAAGCGGGCCAGGCTCTCAGCCGCACCAGACACCTATGTCACTGACCTATTGGTCAGATCCACGGCCTTCACCAGCCAGCAGCTCCTAGGTGAATGGGGAAGGAGCGAGGACTTGGTGGTGATGTTCTCTGGGTGTCAGGCTGCTGCCCAGCCGTGGTCTTCTCTGGGTGTCAGGCTGCATCACCAAGCCTTGCATGTGACATGGCAAGAAAGTCAAATGGACAAGAAACCAGGGTGTCGTTCTGTTTTCTTCTAAGCTACAACACCTGCTGTGCAGCTGACTATCTTACACACAAGTACTGCCAGCACACACCTTATGCGCCCTGCGGGACAGCTGCCGAGTCTATTCTTGCTGGCCTCCCTACCGCCCTCTGTAATGCCCTGCAGAGGTACGAGATCTGGCGGAGCTGCAGAGCGCAGAGCTGCACCTTGGCGAGCTGCTTACTGGTGTGACCTCACCAGACGATTACGGCATGCAAGATGCCGGCCAAGACTCTGCCAGCCACCCTTCACAGGTGGTGTTGCAGGTGAGGGGAGTGGCAAGCACAGGGGCCAAAGTTTGGGGGCTGAAATTTTGTTCAAAATCAACCAGTCCCCAGTTCTTGGGTAATGAGTCCCTTTTACACTCTTGATAGGTCACTCTTGAGCGGTCATAAAACATAATTATGATTACTCAAATGTAATTTCCTGGACACCTCAGGACACCTGAGGCCGGCTGTGCCAGGTCTGAAGGGCGGGGCTTAAGCTGCGTGGCATCCTTGTGAGATTAGTCGCCACAAGTCGCTCGCTATAACGTGCTTCCGCCGGTTTCTGCTTGAGAATGACGGTAGAGTTCAGTTGTGGGCGGAGCTCCCCTGCATGTAAGGTACATGCAGTACTGGTGTGGGAAGGCACTCCGCACTGCAGGCTGTATGGGGAACAAGGGTATCCCCAACCCAGACGCTGCCTACACAGGCTGGTGTGTGCTTTGTGGTGCAGGTTGCCCTGGAGCTGTTCAAAGGCAGCTACTCCGCCCACATGGCGGCCATGCTGCGCTTGTTGCCTGACACCTCGGATGGCCGCCTGCTGTTCCTGAAGGTGCGCGTAGGACGGCACTCTATAAAGGCCCAGTTTGGTCCTACAGCGGACCGCCACACTGGCAAGTTGCCATAACAGCGTGCTGGGCACGGCAGGGTGTTTGGCAACGTGCCTTTTCCTGGCGCTGGTGACTGAGGAGGAGATCTGACCTAGCAGGGTACGCCGTCTGAATGTGTATGAGGGGCTTCACTTTGCTACCCTGGCTTTGTTCAGACAGCAGGAGGTCAGCATGTGTGCTGCCCTCACCCGTAACAGTGAGTGACAGCCGCCTCTTCTGACATTTGCCACTTCTGATCGCCCATGCACAGGCATGCAGCATAGCAAGGAGCATCCCCAGCAGCGGAAGCGCACCAGGACAGCGGCAGCAGCAGCTAGACGACAGCGCTTCTCTGTTCTTCAGGCAAGGACAAGCCGGGGTGGACAGCTGGAGTGAATGACTGGGGTGTCTTGTCGACCTGCTTTGCAGACATCTCTTTTCTAGTTTGCCCCTGATATGTACAGCCTACTGCCAGTTTTGATGCCACTCTACTCGGTTACTGGTGGCCCTTTGGTCTTGGCCTTTGGAGCCTGGGTACCCGCTCTTAGTCCCCAGTCCCACCCCAGCTGATTCCTGGGGGGCTCAGTCGCTCACTTGCCCCAGCAATCTATTGCAGGGCCGCTGGTGTGCTGCGCGATGCTGCTGCACATGGGGAGGAAGCAGGGGTGGTGGCAGACTGCATCCGGCAGCTTCAGGAGGAGATGGCTGGAGCCTACAAGGATGAGGGTTCTCAGGTGAGCTTGCGCCGCCACTGGGGGGCTAAGCTTAGCTCCTACTTCAAGACAAGCCGACAGCAGGCTGTGATATGCCGTCAATGCTCCCTGAGGGCATTCTGGCAAGGCATCACCTGTTTTTCATGTCGTCACGAGCTGTGGGGGTTGTTTGCAGACTTCTTAAGCATGTGGACAGTAGGTGTCATATGCTCTGTCATCACCCATACAGCCAGCCGTGAACGGAGTCACCCTTCCTGCACGGCGGTGACGACTTCCTGTGAAGCAAGCTGTGGTGCAGGCCCTGGAGCTGCAGTACTATGAGACAGTGATGATGCTCTTTGAGCGGCTGGGCTGCCCGGAGGCCGCCTCCAAGTTTGCCTGCGCGGCAACCGAGCAGGTGCATGAGGCTAGCAGGCTGACCCCAGATTCCGCCAGCGAAGGGAATCAGCTCTGCTTTTACCCGCACACGTCACCTGGCAGCGTCAGGCCTGTCCTGACCCATGGTTGTCGAAGCCCTGAGGCGGCAAGTACAGGCTTCCCAGTCCTTGGCACCAGTTGAGGCTCACATGGGGTAGATGAGCAACAGTCTATATCCCCACCGGCCCCCCCATCCACGTGCCCGCCCGCCCGCCTGCACACGGTCCCGCGCGCCTGCATGCTCACCCACCACGCAATCCACACTCGGAAGCAGGCTAGGCGTGCCTGAGCAAACACTCCTTCACAAGCACTGGGACTGCCTGCTGTAGGTGCACGTAGCACTACCAGGGCCGCAGCAGTCCTACGCGCGGCTGCAGCGGGAGGGGCGGCTGTGGGCCAATGTCTTTGCGCATGCGCTTGAGGATGGCAAGTATGAGGTACGACCATTAGCGAGTGTACGGTGGGAGCTACTTCTGGCTTTCTGGCTTCGTCATGTTGGACCTGTAGGCTGCGGCTGGCTCCTTGCTGACTGGTTGCCCAACCTTGCCTCCATTTCCGCCAGGCAAAGCTGCCTCTGCGTTTCACTTTACCCCTTTGGGCTTGCTAGCCTGCTAGGGCACACAGCCACAATCAGCCCTCAGTGGGAGGCACTGCTGCATACCCACCTCGAGAGCATCTTACTGGGTTAGACAGCGAAGAAAACTGTTGGGCTGTAGGCCACCCTGCTTACCTGCTGCTCCTACTGGTCCCACCTTCTATACCCAGTCGATCTTATTGGCGGATGATCAGCCTTGTACCTACCACCAACAAGCCCACTCACTTAGGCTGCCGTCTGGTTGGGCGCCTGCTGCTGCAGGAGGCCTATGCCGCCATGCTGTCCAACACCGTGGCGGAGGTGCAGCTGGACTGCATGCAGCGCCTGGTGCACTCGCTTTGTAATGCGGGCCGTGTGCAGCTGCTCTGCGCGCTGCCCTTTTCTGCAAACCTGCTGGTGAGCTTGCGCGGGGCACTCTTCCTGGTGCCCAACTTTCTGCGGGTTGTGCTGCGGACAGCAAACTCAATGACACAGTGTGGGCATCAGGGATAGCTGGGTGTGCGAGAGTGCCACTTGTGTGCCTGCTGGTTCCCAGTAGCACATCCAGGCTGCCCGCTCTTGGCAGCGCCCAGGTTTTTACGTCCCAGCACCCAGAGGAACCCCTATACGGGCTGCCGTGCAGAACGCATACAACCAGCCAAGCTGCCCCGCTGCAGGTACAGCGCGATGGCCATGAGGTGTGGGTGACACTCCTGGAGGAGGTAGTTGCCTGCCTACAGCGCCGAGCAGAGAGCCTGCCCCTGGACGCAACGCCGCAGCCCTACAAGGTTTGCTAAGGAAGATCTGTTTCAAGTTACTCAAGAGTGCGGCAGATGGGGTGGCAAGGCTGCACAGACTGACCAATGCCCCATCCCTTGCATATATCCAAATTTTTCTTTGAAATGAGAGCCAGGGCACACTATGGGGCTTGCTAGCCCAGCAAGGCAAGCCAGTAGTCTTAGCAACGCACCCGAGAGGACTTATCTGTCCTACTGGGCTTTGTTTACTTTGCCAGCTAGGCTTGTTGCTTGCCCAGCTGCTGATGGCTGCTACCCCCTTGGTCCCGGGTTTGCTGCTGCCCTTCAGGTGCTCTATGCCTTCCATGCGGCTCGCGGCAACTGGCAAGCGGCAGCAGCCGCCATGCTAGCATGTTCCCGGCGCCTGGTGGGTGAAGGTGCTGGCAGCGCTGCAGCGCTGACAGAGGCTGAGCTTGCGCTGGGAGCGGCAGTTAGCGCACTCAGGTGGGTGTTGCAAACCACAAGGCGAATAGACCTGCTGGTTGATAAATATGGAGGACATTTTGATGAGGCCAGGGGCGCCTCAGGCTGCAGTGAGCTCCACGTCCACAAGCATCTTGTCACTGCTACCATCCCATAGCCAGTCGCAGCATGATGTCTACTAGGCTGTACCCTCTTTCCTGGGTTGCGGACGTTGCAGGCAGAGCATAGTGCCACTATGCTACCCCCCTCTGCTCTGGTTGACTGCAGCCTAGTGGTGCCTTCCCAAGCTTGGCTGGAAGACCCAGCTGGGCGACTACCAGAGCGCTGTCTGCAGCCGCTGTTCCCGCAGCTGTCAACATCAAAGCGACGCGGTGCAACAGGTGGTTGCGGCCTGGTGGCATATGTGCACATTTGGCTTCTTGCAGTGCCTGCAGCCTACGAGGTGGTGTTTGCTGCGAGGGTACACTCGCTGCGCGTGCAGCACCTATAGCACACTACTGCAGTGTACATGTTGAACTTGACGTATTGTTTAAGGCGTGCGTGCGCAGGTGGAAATGAGGGTGAGGAGCTGCCACCTGCCATTCTAACACTTAAGCAGCTCCGTCAGGAGTATGCGGTAGCTCGCGCCCATGCGGTTGTGGCAGCAGCAATACCCGGCGGGGAAGCGACCAGCAGCCAGCCAGACAATGTGTTTAGCCAGCTACTCGCGCTTGGTAAGCCGCATGTGCCAGAGTACGGTCGACTTTGCACAGGAAGTTCCGCACCACCCATCTGGGAAAGGTGCCTGGTGCTTCATGCCTTCATGTGGGCGCTGTGGCAAGTTGCACAGGTGTATGCTGTGGTATCAGAATTGAACTTGCTGTACACTCCGTTGTCCAACCTACCTGATATTACCTGATAATGCTGCCACTTTGGTGCAGGTCTGCATGAAGCGGCAATCTCCCTGGCTGAGAGCATATATACCGGAACTCGGCTTACGCGAGCCTTGGAGCAGGCTTTTGCCTCCCAGGCTGCCTATTGCACACGGCTGCAGCTGCAAAGCGGCGCCGCTACAGGCGCACTGGTTGCAACCAGCGCAGCAGCAGCAGCAGGCGGCACATCGCCGCTGGGTGGCCACCCTGGCCTGGGCTTTGCAGAGCCTGGGGATGGCATGGAGGAAGATGCTGGCTGTGGGGAGGATGCCATGCAACCAGGCTTTGGTATGCCAGCAAATTTTGGTGATGGGTCAGCTGGTGGGGAAGGCCATGGAGCCACGAGCGCAGCCACCTCTGCATGGGGCTCACCTGCAACGGCTGCGGCGTGGCGACAGCTGAAGCGACAACTGCTACGCTTTGAGCAAGGGGAGCATGGCAAGAGGCTCCGGCTTCTGACAATAGAGTCTGCGCTGGCAACTGAGCGCCGGCTCAGCCTGCCGCCGTGGCTGATCGAGCCCTTTAAGGCAGGTTTAGTATATGCAGAGACTGTGCACCCAGCGTATAGCGGGACACCGGGTTCAGTGCATGGTGACAACGCTGTGCGCTCCCTGATGTGCAGCATATTCCAGTGCCAGCCACTGTGCCTACAAAAGCAAATGATCCTCCAGTGTTGGTCGCTCCTAGCTGCAGCAGGAACTATCCTCAGCACCACACATTCCTTGCCGGGCTGAAAACTACAGGCCCTGTGACAAGAACTTGATTTGCTGCCTGCAGGCCGGTTCCGGTGATGTGGCGGGCCTCATGCGTGTGCTCATGCGGTTTAACCGCCTAGAGGAGGCAGCCCAGCTGGCAACCCGCTACCTGGGCTTGGCGCTGCGTAGCGTGCCCAGCATATCAATGCAGCGCTCAGCACAGTACTGCTACCCACATGCGCTCTTGCAGGCAAGTCTTGCCCTGAAGAGGCCATCATTAGTTGGTTCCACGGCTCACCTGCCAGCATGAAATTGGCTTGGTGCAGTTAACTCGAGTGAAAGTTTAGGCTCCGGCCTGTGATGCATATGGACACCACCAGAGTGAGCTCATGGAGCCTTGCCATCGAGAGTAAACTTGCGGTTTCCAGGTGCCCCTGGAAAAATAACTCTCGCCGGCCCGACTCGAACTCAGGGCCACAGGTTTTGGCAGTACAGTAGAAGCTACCTGCCAGTGTTTAGGGGATGTCGTGCAGGCAGTACAAGACACAGGCCTAAGGAAATCATGCCCTCTGCTGCAGGAACTGGTGTTGCGTTTGAAAGCTGAGGCCAACAGCGGCAGCCACGGGGCGGAGAGGTGGCACAAGCTGCTGGTGCAAGCAGTGCGGGAAGAGACAGAGGCTGCAACAAGGCAGACGACTGTGCTTCAGCAGGTTTTCTCTTGACTGTTGCCCCTGTCACGTGCGCTTTGCGAGGTCTGGTGCCTTACAGGAAACCAGCTCGCTTTTTGGACGACCTCGTTCATGCACTCTCCCCTTAAACTGTCGGGACCAGTTTTGATGAGGAAGTAGCAGTGACCCACCACCCGCTAGAGGTGCCTAGTAGAGACTTTCTCACATCTGAACACACGTGGCGGCTGCTGACCTTCATAGTACACAGAGGAGCAAACAGCTACGTGGCAAACTTGGCATGAAAACCTGCGCCTGCGCCTTTCAGTGGCAAAGCTCAGCACATGGCTCAGCATGGCCCGTTTTGGGAACTGTAATCAAGGATCACTTGGGTGAATCCACCCCCAAATATCTAGACGATTAAGCTATCTGCCCACGGAAGGAAACCTGGCCTCGCCGTTCCTCAACGGATTGAGCATTAGGAGCCTGCACACGATGGTCACAGCTGACTGATCGGCAGTGGTCTCTCCGCCTTCATGCAGCGGGAAGGTAGCATAGCTAGCGGAGGAGGCGAGGACAGCTCGTTTGGGGGCAGCTCAGCGTTTGAAGCCTCAGCCCATGGTCAGCCTCACGGACGTGCCCTTGGCCAGGCTGACTGTTGCACCGCAAGCCTCAAGGACGGGCTTTGACATAAAATCGGCAGGCTCCGTGTCAACTCTGTGCGGGGCTAGGCTTGCTCTAGGTGCGTCGTGCAGGCAGCGAGACCGAGGAGCACCCTGCCGGACAGGATGAGACCAGCAACTCCATGGAGCTACTCAACCAGCAGGGGAACATACAGGAAGCGCTGTTTGGTGTGCTATACATGCTCTCAAAGGAGCGGCTGGCAGAAGGCTGGAAGTTTGTCCTATTCGCGATGACGGTTGACTATTTGCAGGTGGGTCAGGCTGCTGGAGTATGTGTAAAGACCCAGCGCTGACTGACCCCTCCTCCATGCAATTCACAGCCTGTGTGGGTGCATATGTCAGCACGTCGCTCTACCTAATCTCTTCTGCCTGCAATCTGCAGCTGGCGGTGTTCTTCATCAGCTACAACTTTCCCTGGGACTTCGACTCCTCTGCTTGGTATGTGATGTAGGCCACCACATCTGCCTGTGCTCCCCGGCACCGTGCGACAACAGTGCTCGTGAAGTGATCAAAGCTGCGCTGGTTGCAGACGCTGTGCAACACAGAAGTCTCATTGGCCCTGCTGCGTGCAGGTACTGGAAGTGGCTGAGTGAGTGTCCTTCAACACTACCAGCTGAAGTATGAACCTAGTGCCATATGCAAGCAGCTGCTGATTTTGATGGCCAGCACATGCCAAGCAACCTGTGGTTTGTTTAAATGTCAAACCCAATCCTTTCATCTGCGCTTGAGTACTCCTGCAGGCTGGGTCAACTTCACCAACCTCTTCCCCAGGGGAACTGGGCTAATCAATGGAAGTAAGTCAGCCTGTAAGCCAGTGTGGACCATTCTGGAAGTGAGAGGCCACTGCGTGTAGATGTGAGGGCCGGCAGCGGCGCAGCTGGCAAAACAGTTGTGCTAGTTGTCGAGTGGGGTACTTGAGCTGTTCCATCGCTTTTTGCTGCAAAGCCATGGCTCTGGTCGGATGCAGACTACCACATCTACCTCGGAGTGTTCTACACGCTCGTCGGGGTTCTTCTTGCCGCCCTGGTACTTTGCACCGTCATCGGGGTGAAGTTCAAGGATAACAGCTTCACCTACGTTTGGTCAGTGAATCCTGATGCAGCGGCTTGCGGCAGCGTGATTGTTGGTTAGCCTCCGTCAAAGGCTTGTCAGCAGTTTGCAGCCGCTCATGGTGCAAACCTAGCCTCCTGAAGAGCAACTTGCTGCAAGGGGATTGCACACATACGCCGGCCAACATATGACAGCCTGACATACCCCAGCAACAGCAAGCTTGCTAACTTGGTGCTCAGCATTTGGTGTTGTGTATGCCACCTCTACGTTGCCTGTTGATCAACTACTGCAGAGAATGCAGCTGGCACACGTCACCATGCTTCACTCACATTATTGCATGCAGGCCAGTCCAGATGCTGAAGGCTGCTATGATTTTTTTCTTCGAGGTGTTTTACATCAGCATACTGGGCATTTTCACTGTTGCTCTGGACTGCACATTTAGCAGCGCCCCCATATTGAATGAGGTGAGTTCCGGAGGGGGGAAGCAGTCTGATTGGCACGTATGTGTGCGTTTATCAACAATGAATGGTGCGGCTCAATTGGTGGAACAGTGAACTTGTCCACTGACAGAAAGCCTCACAGTTCACTGCAGAAATTTCCAGATATACAGTGTTTTACAATGCCCCACTTGGTGACAGTGGTTATCTCCGTATGTATTACGGTATGCTGGTTCATCGAGCAAGTGGCGTCCTGGTAGATGGCTTGCTTGGTGCTTTCCATACCCCTGCCGTGTCCGGCCAGAATGGCATTATAAACAACTAATGCCAGCCTCCTGCAGGTGATTGCCATCACAATGGCCTATTTCGTAGCCGTGACGAACAGCGAGTTGGACCCCGCATGCGAGGTGCTGACTTCGCAGGCAAATAACAGGTCAAGTTGTGCTGTGTGAGTGTGGATCCGAGGCTACTCAAAACGGCAGAGGAGATGTATAGAAAGCTGGCTGCCCTTGCAGGATTCAACTCAATCGCTTTGCCCTCATCTCCCTCATCAGCATCTTACAACAGCTGTTCCCCAGCTTCACAAAAATCCAGGTTCGCACTGCTCAGTGTGCAGTCCATGTGTTGCAATTCACAAGCTGGTGCAAACTTACGCCGTGCCCTTGTATGCTACAGGCAATTGCCGGCATTATTATCACCACTTATCTCTGTTTTGAGTATGTGCGCTATGTCCCTTTCAAGACGTCGTGGATCAACGGCTTGCAGGTGGACAAGGGTGGGCTGCTTGTTCCAAGGGAAGAGCGCATGCCTCGTTTCGAACAGGACTTCCTTGAGCTGCACTTGTTCAGGCCTGCCATAGACCATTGCCTCATCTGACCTCGCTCTTGCAGGCCTCGTTCTTCGGCTCACTCAGCTGGGCCTCTCTCCTTATACTTTTGATGGCTTTCTTCTTCCAGGGCAGCAAGATTATAACTTTTACGGTGCTGCTCTGGGCAGGTGGGCGCACATAGTAGGAAACACTCAAACTTGGCGGCGGTATGGTGGCTGAGCATCACCCTTCGTACCTATAATATGCAGCACTCTACACACTTAGCCCTAATTGGTGATCTGGCCATTTGCATGTGGTTGTTGCAGGGCTTTTAGTTGTGATTCCTCTGGTTTGGATAGTGTTGTATTTGAGAACCCGGCATGCGCACAAGGTGAGGCTGAATCCCGAGAGAAGCTGACATTTCCGCCGGGTGTCTTTGGCAGCCTTTTTCATCCAGTTGAAAGGGAAAGGGAAAGAATACTCTGTGGCTACTTGGGGCCTAGCCCCGTGGGGCTTCCCCAAGGAGGACAACCAGTGGTTGACGTGCCTGCGGCGTGGTTTAACGACACCACGGCTGTGTGCCCCTGCCAGAGGGCGTTATCCAGTTGTACAGGGGGGTTCAAGCATGCCTGCTGAAACAGGTGGCTCTCAAGTGGCGGCTGGCGCTGAAGACCGGAGTCCCCGTCGTCCATAAGTTTTTGGACGAGCAAGAGGTGGAGGCAAGTGCCGCGCTGTTCAGCATGAGGCCTCAAAGATGCGCATCTGAAGCATCCTGGGCATAAGGATGTCTGTCTGCAGGGTAACAAATGTACATTTACCACTTGCTTGACAATCAGTTTGTGACCCGAGTTGTTGAGTTGGGAGTTGGGTTTTCTTTGTAGGTGGATCTTCTCCAAAGCATCTACAGCTGCTTCCAAAATGGTTGCAATGGCATAGGTTGTGAATGTATCGATCAGTAGGGCTTCGTCTGCACAGTGTCCCTATCATCTAGTTGCATTTCACTTCTGCAGGTGGTAGCTCGCTGCGGCCGCATCCGAGACCAGTGGGGAGACACCATCCCTGACTGGATAGACACTGCAGGTAAGCTTTCAGTCAGGATGGCAGTGGACGACATGTACAGGAAAATGCCTGATGTAGAACAAGGCTTGCTTCTAGAGTTCATCTCAGACCTCAGGCTGGCTGCCACCTGTGTGACGCAATGACTGCTAATGCCTTGCAGAGGCAGTCTTCAAGGCAGGAATAGACCAGTTCCCTGAGTCAGCCTACCTCCACATCGCCTATTCATCTTTCCTGATTTATCAGAGGCGCAGTGCACAGGCAAGAGATCGGCATGGGTCTACATACTGTGTTGTAAGGACACTTAGCCTCGACGGGGCAAGCTGACCGGCAAGAAGTGAACAGTTACTGTCCCGTCCTCTCAGGGGACTGATTTTGTGGGTGCAGGCTGGCCTTGCACTCCTCAAGGCCTCCAGGAAGCTGGAGCCCAGCATCGGGGAGCGCTTCACGATCTTTGTGAGGTAGGGCAGTAGCAGCATATAGACCTGGGAGTTGTGTCCCCCACATGCAGCTAGTATGATTTTAGGCTGTGGGACGACTTTCAAGCATGCAGCCTACGAGCATGCCTGTGATGCAGAGAGAGGGAGGAGAAGCGTGCTGCTAGCACAGATTCAGGCAGTGACTTGCAGGGCTACATAGAACTCCAGGCAAGTGCCAACTGATGTCGCGGCAAGCTGTTCGGAGTATCCTGACCCTAGTGGTGACGCGTGAGTGCCAGGAGTTGGAGGCTGCAATGGGGCACCTGCACATTGAGGCGGCATAGTTGTCCTGCTCAGCTCATGTGCCAGTGTCTTGTTCCCCATGCAGACCAGTTACAAAGCCCTCCTGGAGGTCCACAAACAGGCGCTGAAAACAACGCGCAACTTCTGGCGCCAGCTTTGCCACAAGGACGTATCCTTTGCCAAGCTCACTCGCAGCTTCACAGCCATGGATGCTGCTGAAAAGCATGCCGACAAGACCTTCAAGTTCGTTCTTGACAGACACCCCAACAGCGCCAAGCTGCTGCGTGCCTATGGCACGTACTTGGAGGTACGCCCTGCATGTGCATGACTACTCTTCGACTGTGCGTGCTCAGGGCATGCAAGTTAGCATGCGGGAGTGCCTATACATAACCTTTCCTGCTAAGGTCACACAAAAGGGCGCATGAGAGCGCCACCCAATTGTAGTGTGGGCAGTCGCCTTATCTGTGCTCCACCCATACTGCAGTCAGTGAAGACTCAGCCCACTCAAGGGGCGCGGTATCATGCTGAGGCTCAGCGCCTGGAGGACCAGGCGGCCCAGCACGGAGGCCTTACCTATGGGTCAGTATAAGGGAAGTTCAGGTTGTGTACGCATTGCACTGAAGAATTGCACCTGGCCACTGGCACATGGCAAAGAGATAGGGTGATAAGATAGTGCCAGTCTCTTGCAAGACCCAAGGTGTAAATGCACGCTCTTTTTGCAAGGGCTTCCGAAGTTCCTCTCTGAGAAGCCTTGAAGGTTGCGATCCTCCTTGACTGTAGGGATGATGGGGACAAAAGCTCCCAGCTGGCTGAATGGTCAGTTGGCGCATCGGTCAATGAATCCAGCGATGCAGTAAGTAGGCACGGTGCTACTAGGCCCGACTTGCTACCACTGCAGGTTTGGTGGATGCCATGGCACACGAGGTGGTGCACTGTGTGGGTCAACACTAAGAGTGATGCATGGTATGTCGTGCAGCTGCAGGTAGTTGTGGCTGATGAAGCTGGGATCCTTCTCTTTGGTAAGTTGATGCCCTGCCCAGTGCAAATGAGTGCAATGGCATATCTGAAGCTGCATTGTGGGTTGCTGTTGCATTAATTTGCTGGCACCCCCACGTACGCCGCTCATCATGCAGTGAACAAGAAGGCCGTTCAAATGTTTGGCTACAAGCTGGGGGACTTGGACGGAAAACCAGTCAGTTTGCTAATGCCACCACCCTTCTCATCCCACCACAGCCAGTACATGCAGCGGTACAAGAAGACAGGCAAGTCCGGCAGCAGCAAGCAGTGGTTCCTCAGTCCGACGGGTTTCTTGTCTAACGCTTATATGGCTATCACAGCTGTGATGCATTAATCACCTATCAGCCTTGTGCCAGGGTGCCCCAAGATATTGCTTTGCAGGCCAAGCTGCCCATGTTGGCAAGCCAGCAGCCCCCGTGTTAGCATTACATGCGGAAGGCTTTAACTTTGCGGTACGTGGGAGCTGGTTGTGGTAGGAGTCACATGTCAACAGTCTGGTAGCCTGGTATGCATTGAGGCTAAGTGGCTCGTTTGAAGGCTGACAACAATGTCCAGGTGGCAGGCAACCTGCTCAACAAGGTAGCTTGCTACCCATCTGTCTGAGTGGTGAAAAAGGCTGGAGCTTCACATCCCTGTATGGAAATGTATGCGCCTGCAGGTCAGCTTGACCGTTAAGTTGCTGCAGCAGGGGGACGCAAAGCGCGTTATGGGCATCTTCAAACCCGTAAGTAAATCTTAGGAATATTCTGAGCTTCTGGCCAAGTTCCCCTGACTATGCTTCACGTACAGGCTGCAGATTACTCATTCTAGAGGAGCTGGCCGACTGCATGACCTTGGATCCTTGCCATCACAACCCGCTGCATGAGTATCTCCTTGCATGCTGCTGGTGCCTGCTGGGATGCCGTTGCTGGCGGATTGAATACAGTTGCTGCCGGTGTTTTGTGATGGGCTGGACTTAAACCGGTTGTATCCCAGTTGTACAGGTCAAGGATGATGATCACGTGGGGCAGATGTGGGTAGGAGTTATGGGCAACATTATTGGTGTCGATAGAGGTAAAGGCACCTGCTGCCCTATTCTCTCATACTATATGAATTATGTTGTTAAGGGCAAGTGGTATGACACACCGTGCATGTGCAAGGCAGCTGCTGTCCTATTCTTCTCATATTATGTTAATCATGTTGTTGAGGGCAAGTGGTATGCATATGACACACTGTCCATGTGCAAGACAGCTGGCCAAGACACCTCAGATGTTGTAGCCAGCGATGATACATGCCGCGACCACGCTTGACGCTCTTACATTCATTGTTGATGTTATCACTGCAGGTCTACAAGACCTACTGGGCTATCACAGTAGTGACCTGTCCGGGCAAACTGTGAGTGCTGTGGGTGCTGATGGAGGGGTGGAGCACCATCTCAAACACTGTGCGGA
Source organism: Parachlorella kessleri (assembly GCA_001598975.1). Lineage (NCBI taxonomy): Eukaryota > Viridiplantae > Chlorophyta > Trebouxiophyceae > Chlorellales > Chlorellaceae > Parachlorella > Parachlorella kessleri. Next base: position 33,932 of record BBXU01002799.1, read on the forward strand.
CAGGCTGAAGGCATGGCAGTACACCCGGGAAGAGTTGGATACCACATTCTACAGCTTCGAGGTAGGTGCAAGGGTGCTGGTTCCTTGGGCGGCAGGACATTTCCTCTGTATGCGCCTTGCTAAACAGTAGCGGGCAATATGATGGGCAGATGCCCAGTTGGTCCCTGCCATTGAGTGCAAGATGTCAATGCACAAAACCATCGCGCCAGCAACTAATATTTAGGCTGGCAGGTGAGCCTCTTAGCGGCGCCTAGATGGTCTGCAGGTGCCTTGGAAGCACAAGTATGGGGCGCCAATGACTGTCTCTGTACACGCCTCATATTCGGGGACTGAGCATGTGCGCCTCATGTGAGTATGTTTGTTGTGATATTTATATGGCTGGCTGGCTACCTGCTGATAGGATATTTGTGCCGGAGGTTGCGAATGCTTTTTAGTATCAGCTTACTATTGGCCTTCATTCCTACAGCTGGCTCATTTTGGGGACTGCCCAGCATAGCAGGGCAAGAGGTTCCTCGAAGACTTTTGAAACACAGATTTTTGCTGCGGTCGCCATGTAGAGCGCTTAGGTTCGTGTCAAATGAGAAGCTTGCGAGGTTGGGGCTGATTTCCCTCAGTTCCACTGGCCAAGTGGTCTATGTCAACCCTTGCGTCGAGAGAATGCTGGGATACGAACCAGGTAGGTGCTGTCTCTTGATCTGTCTAGTGATAGCCCATGCTGCAGTGCTCTGGTGTGAACACCTGATAGCAAAACAATACTGCCTGACCTTGCAGTCTTGGCTATGTTGTAGGCATGCTCATGGCCAGGCGGAAGACAATTGCAGACCTGCTAGGAACTCCATTCGCACAGCTGCACCTGCGCTGGATGCAAATGGCAGCCCGGACTGTTGAACCTGCGGCGGTGGTGCGCATGTGCTAGCACGAAGCTGGCAGGATGTACTGGGTTGGTCTTGTCGGCTTGCCTGAGGGGCTTGGGGGGCATTCTTGTATAGCTATTGCCCCAGGCTGGGAAGAGACTGACTTACATGCTGCCCGTGCATCGTTGTAACGACTTTGACATAACCACACTGCTTACTGCCTGCTCTGCAGTGCCCCATCTCCTGCCGGTCCGGTCGCCCGGTGGTGCTGCTTGGGCGCAACAACAAGCAGGTTGCTGTGCGCATGGAAGTCGTTCCCACTCAGGTGAGCTTCAACACCAAATCAGAACAGCATGCAAGTATGCGGCCACTGCATGTCTGTCCATGCTAGGCAAAGCGAGTCTCTTCCCTCTCCCCCCCCCACACCCACACACACACCCACACACACCCACACCCACACCCACACCCCACACAAACACATACACACACACACGCCCACACACCACGCCCACACACGCGCGCACGCACGCACGCACGCACGCACACGCACGCACGCACACACACACAGACAGCAACCTGACGTCAACAGCTTTGAAGTGCAGGTGGGCAAGCTGTGCTGCCTTACAGCCGCAGTCACCGAAGTGGATGTGCGGGGCATGGACGCCTGGGGTGGGGGAGACCTCAAGGTGGGCTGCCTCAGTGCAACCACATGTGGCCGAACTGGCGTAATGGGTGGACTAGCCGCAGTGCTGTTGTGGTCTTTGAACTAGCCGATATGCCACTGTGTTCCTTGCACAGCATTTGTATGCCAGCCAACCCTGAGGCACGATTTGCCAGTTCCCACAGCTTCGTCAGTTTGTTGCCTTGCAGGAACTTGTGAAGAGATGCAAGCGTATGCTGCTGCTGGTGCACGGAAACGGCACTGTGCTAGCCGTCAATGTGGACCCTACAGTGGCAAGCCACCGTTTTGGACAGGTCTGTGTTGGCTATGTGCAAACAAGTACATTGGTCTCTCCCATAGAACCGCCCAAGTAAGGTGCGAATCAGCGCAAAGTGCATAAGGGAATGCTTCTGTACATACCGCCGAATTCCCATGCTCATGCTGGTCTGGCCAGACAGTAGGTGATCTTCCACCTCATGTATGATGGCTGCAGAGTGTTAGCGATGTATGTGGCAAGAATATCTCCCAGATGGTGGAGGGTTTTACAGCTGTCGGCCAGCCTCGGTCAAAGAACTTGCCCTCCGTGTCCCTCTTACTGGCCAGGCTGGCAAAGCATACCAGCCATGTCCAAGGTGGGCAAAGGGAAGATAAAGAAGGCTGATCACATTGGTGCTTGTTGGTCTCATCTTCTGGGCTATTTAGCGTGTCGGCCTTATGGTGCTTTCGCTGCTTGTACCATCCTGGCAGCACCTGCCTGCAACCACTGCCCCCTTGGTTTTTGCCCTCTGCAAGTGCAGCCGCTGGCGGCTCAGCCTCCTTCCGTGTATCCATGACGCCACATTTGGCAAATAGCAAACTGTCCAACAGCACATTTTTGAAGCCTAATGGGAGCATCCCCTGCCGAATGGTCGTGCTACCAGTAAGCGCCGGTGCTGCCAGGAGGACCTGGGTGGGCTTCAGTTATGATACCCATGGAAAATGTGGGGTTGCCAGCCTCGCTTAGCTTCCCTATGGTGATGGATGAAGAGCTATGCCTGCCCTGCGTTGCTATACAGGTGACGGATACAGAGGTGGATGTACAGCAGGTAACTCAATGGGCACAACAGATTGTGTGACCTATGCGACAGTTCGCAGTATAGTAAATGGCAGCTGAATAGCAGCCAAGGAAAATGTTTATATACTCACATTGCTCGCTTACACTGACTACATGCCTAAGCACAATTTGCCTCTGAAATGTGCAGCTGGTGGATGAAGGGTCTGTGACCGAAGCGGACTGGTCAAGTAAGGTCGCCCGGCAGTTTCCTAAATCAAGCTGCGCTGTACCACCCTGAGCTACACTTCAAAACCTGCAAAGCTCATCAAACTTCAATGCATCGTATGCAGGCGGGGGACTGCTTATGGTTGAACTCTGGTGTGATGATATGCTGGAGGCCATCCTTGAGGTTGACGCCCAGCTGAAGATCAAGTCTGCTGGTGCGGGATGACCTGTCCCTTGCCTCTTGCTGAGCCTGAAGCCTCAACCCTTGCACAACAGGAAGCCCGCACGTAGGGAAGGCGCAGTCTCATGTTTTGCTCTATTGCTCCTCTGCTGCAGACCTTGACGCTCCGTACCTGTTTGGATGTGGAGCAGAGAGGCTGGTCGGGCAGCCAGTCACCAAATTCCTTCAACCAGGCACGTGATGTCTTTCGGTGGGCATTTTCAATTACACTGCTGCCTTCCTCTTGTGCTTGTGTAGAACGGTACAGCGCACTGGATGATCGGGACCAGCATGGTTGGAAAATCCACAGCCAGAGAAGCAAGGTGTCACACAAATCATTCGTTGCAGTTAACCCCTTGGCTTCCTGTGCCCGAGCGGAGGATTTCCTGGGTGTGAAGCGGACTCAGTTGAAGCATAAAGCTGACCAGGGCGTTAGTGAAAAGCAGGAAATGACAGCTGTGCATGTGAGTTCTGCTAGGGGCTTGTTGGCAGCATTATAGATCAAAGTCTTCAGCTACTTTGATTTGCACAGGTGACAGGTCGTCTGAACATCCCTGCATACCTATATTCTCCCTGGCAGTGGTCTCGGCGCAAAACGCGTTTCGTTGCTACGAGTGCTTGCGAGTGCTTGAACATGGGGTATGCAGGTAGATGGGAGCAAAATGAATGTGACAGTCCAGGCCGCCGACAAGTATGGCGATGGCAGCAGGCAAGTTATCGGTTGCACATCCATAATTCGCACTTTCATGTCATTGCATTGTGGCCAAGAGCATTGATAACTCAGATATATGCAGCATGTACACATAAGACTGAAAACTTGCTCTCCTGCTTGCCTACCACGGCCACCTCATCAACCTAGCCCCCACTTGCAGATGGGTGGTGCGGGTGGTCCTGCAGCCCAATCAGGCGAGATCTCAGAGGACCCTTGTGGACATTCTGGCTAACTACAGCAAGTTGACTTTGCCAGCCTCCCAGCACAGTAGTGCTGCGGGTGATGCAGAGGCACCTGACTTCAGGTAACTTGGGGGGCTGCTGTATTTCTCGCTTGTATTCGCCTTGCTGAGTTGCCTGCTGGTGTGACCAACAGTGCACCCGAGGGGCATGAGGCTCGAGCTGCTCACCCTGCAGGCTCACCACTGACACAGCAGATCACATGGTGCATGCCTCAGCTGGAGGTAGGCTATGTCTCCAAGGGGTCGCTGTTGGCGCTTTCGCCTTGAATTAATTGGATAGACCTTCGTTTGTGCTTTTTGTTAGTTTTACCGTCCGGACGGGGTGCTGCATGCCATTAGGACTTGGATCTTGTGGTTTGTGGGTATACTACATCCTGGCTTTTTGCTGGCCCCACTTAGGGGACTCACAGCAGCAAGGTCAGGTGGCGGTATATTATTTGACTAGACTAGACTAGACTTGAATTATAGGAAGGCTGGCATTGTGAGGGCCCTGTCTGCACTGTGTTCCTACCGAGCAAACAGGTTTTAACCAATCCACATATCCAGCTTGACTTGCAGTTGATGGTCGTTCTGAGCATTCAGGGGATGATCGGTCCTCGGCTGCCGATTCAGACGTAAGCAAGCAAGTGTGGCCTTCAAAGCTGCCTTATGAGTAGCAGTGCTTGGGACTTGCCAAGTGCTTATTGAGTGGCACTGGCGGTGCTGCTTACGTCGCCATTGTGCTTTGCTCTCTTCTCCCTGAATGGTATTGTTGCACGCTGCAGGCTGCCGGCAGTCAAGGGAGTTTCAGTGCCTTCCAGCGGGCTAAGCGCTTCAGAAAACTCAACAAAATGCTCACCTCTCACAAGGCCCTGCAGGCTGTATCTGTGCTCAAAAGGTACATGTGGGTGGTCAAGGTCTTGTTTCATAGACTGGTACATGACATGCACAGCTGGGTGGGCAAGAAGGCCACCTTGAACATTGACGCTAGCTTTGGCCTGCACTTCCATCTTCGCTGCCGTGTGTCCGGAGCCACCGCATGTGATGTAGTGTGCCTTCAGGTACAGCATATTTATGCTACTGCTGCTGATGGGCGTGCATACAGTGTTCTTCTCTCTCGGTTACAAGCGACTGGAGGCCTACACTGAGTAAGTAGGCGCGACTTTGCCAGCTTGCAGTGTGTGCCCCTGGGCCAGGAAGGAGGCAAGAGCTGTTGGTGTGTGTTGGCCATGCGCTGTTATCTGCAATTTGTACCTGCGCAGGCTCTTCCAGCGTACAGTGACTGCGGGCGATGGGGCAAATGGCATTCGTAATGTAAGTTGTGGGTCTTCTTTGGGGTACAGCCTTAGAGAGTTGGGACCAGCACCATGCTGTCGTAGCATTGTCAGCCCAGCCTTGGATAGCTGCCCCAAAGCCCCAAGCTAGGCCACCCGCTTTGATGTATCGCAATCTACTGCATGCGGTGCCTGCCTTCAAGATGTGGTAGCGCGTGTGCAGGCCATGACTGGTGCACGCATCCTACAGTCCATCCAAGATGTCACCAACCCGTACTCCCTGTTTGCATCAAAGGGTGAGGTTTTGCTGACAAAATCTAGCTGGCATACCCAATAGCGTAGATCTTTGTTGGCTGGCCCCGACTTGTAAAGGGGGTGTTGATCTCTCCACCTCCTGTTGAAGCGTGGCAGGCTGTGGATCCCATGGGAGCAGCTTACTCTCGCATGCGTGGATATGTGGAGGGGGCAGTCCCACCCTAGATGAATTAGTCTATCTTGCTAGGCACTGCCAACAAAGGTGCCCTTACCATCTTCCCTGCTGAGTCTTTACCGACAAGACCTATTGCTTTTGCAGGACCAGCTGAATGTGCTGCGATCAAGGAGTTCTATGGCCCCTACATGCTGGTTCAGGCAAGCCCAGCACTGCAATCTAAAACACTTTGAAACACAGTCCATGTTGCAGGCAGCCATGCATGTTAGGTGTGAAAGAGATGAGAGGTGTGCCATTGTTGGCTCTTTGCCGTGGACACAGTTACAACAACCTGTGTTGCCTTACCTATCTAACAGGCAGAGGACTTCGCATCCCAAGAACATTCACTTCTGTTTGGGACGAGCCCCAAGAAGCTGCAAGCCCCTGTGACAGCAGCGGAGCGGCAACTCTACCTCAGTGAAGACCGAGGTGTCACGGAGGTCGAGCGCTGGCCTTTTAGCACCGCTGTTCTCTTAGATCCAACTCTGAAGCGCAGGTACGCTGGCTACACAGATGGGGCACCCACAGTGGTGCTCACCGGGGTGTCACATGCCCCATCTGCTTCCCCACTTGTTGGCAAGAACCGGAGACGTTGACTGGCAACACCAGCACTAAAAACTGATGTTCGTACAGTCCTTAGGTTGTTTGTACAATTTTTGAGTTGTAGCACACAAACCTGGCATAGTGTCTGCTTTTGTGCTGTGGTGATAGTGTGAACTCCAGGCTATAGGGGGGCTAGGATGCAGACACCTACACATGAGCTTGTGACAACGGACTGCAGGGCCAATCCTGCAAGCCTCTGGGATCTTTCCAACCGGTTCGTCACTGCAATCAGGCTCACGGCTGTCCCTCCGGCGGGCATCGCCAGTAGCCTTTCCAACTATTCGGTGGGTTCCAGTATCACGGTTAGTCACCGCCTCTAGCAGCCAGCATCTGGGCAGGTGGCGCATCGCTTGTCTGTGAAACATCTTTTTGGTGCCACTTCATTAGAGAGTGCTAGGGCGCTGAATGTACCACTGTGCATCAGATTGCCCACGCAAACAGCCCGCTAATGTAGGTCCGCTTGATCTGGTCAGAGGTCTGTTGTGACTTCAGACTGTAAGCATGGGTTGTGTCTGGTGGTCGTCTCCATCTGCACACCTTGTGAATGATGATGCAGGAGTACAACTTCTTGTGGGACAATAGGGACGCAGAGCAAGATCACTTGCTGGAGTCTATGGATGTCCAGTATCACAGCGCACAGGAGAGGCTCAGCCAAGAGAGTCAGGAAAGTGCATGCTCCCCTCTAGGCGCATACGACCCTTGCTGAGACACATGCGGTCAAGCTCTTGCTGACATTACAAAACCATGCTTCTGGTGTAGCAGGTGATGATCGTCTTTTTCGCGGTTGAAGCAGCTGCAGTCATTCCCCTTTGTTGCCTCTGTCTCTGGCTTGTGGTCAACCTGGTCAACCGGGACCGCCTGAAGCTTGTCAACATCTTCCTGGTGCGTGGGTTTCAAGAGACAGTCATTGGTTATGGTGTTGCTCCCGTACAGTCATTTAGTGATGATGCAAGCCTAGCGCCCACAGCCAGTAGCAAGGCGGCGGGTGCAGCTTTGGGAGGCACGTCAGGAACCTTACACCCCCCCCCCCTCCCTTCCCCACCCAGAATGTCAACCTACTTTGCCTGTTATGGTCGGCAGCGTGCAGCCAAGTTGATGCCTATCAAGAATGTGTGTTTTGCAGGTGGTGCCTCGGCCAGTGGTGATGCAGCTCGCCAGCAAGGATGTCAACGTCAATTCAGAGGACACTGATGGCGAGGAAGCGGACGACAATAACAATGATGCATGGAAGCAGGTGGGGTGCTGACTTCCCGGGCAGTGATTAAATAAATAAATAAATACGGGCAGTGAGCCCCAGCATTATCAGCCTACTGTGGCCATGTACTTCTCCTAAAATCGTTTGTCGCAAATGAGCAAGCGAGGCCAGCTGTTGACTGTCCCTGTGCAGCAAGAGAATGAGGAAGTTGACACTGCCGGAGGGGCACAGTCTTCTCTGGTGGGGTACAATCTAAGCAGCGCTAGAAGGCGGAGTTTGGTGAGCAAACTTCTTGGCTTGTGAGTCACTTGAGCTATGATGCACAGTCAGTAACCAGCAAGGCTATCTCAGACAATGCTAGCGACCTCAGACACTGCTTTGTGACGGAACAAGGGTCCGTGCTCACAAGGACAATCAATGGCTGCTGCAGCATGACCGGAGCCTGCAGACCTGCGCCCTGAAACTGCTAGCACCGTTCACAGTGTGGTGCGTCATCGTCTGCATCGTTTATGGTGTGAGCATCATTGTCCTCCAGACATCTGTCGACCCGGTAAGTCGCACCCTGCATTGGCAGTCTTGCCACATTGCGCTTATTTGGAAGTGAAGCTCGTTTGCCGAGCTTCTTGACATGCTGCTTGAGCGCAATGCCGCTTTAGCTTTTGACAATACTGATGCTGCTGGCAGATCGTCAATCTAATTGCCGCAAACCGCATTCCCTTCTTCGTGTCCTCCATCGTCGGTGAGAAGGGATGGATTGAAGGCAATGTCTCCTGTTTTCCCCTTGTGCACCTTCCCACTGCAACTTTGCCACATGCGGCTTCTCCCAGGCATGAGTTGAGACTTCCTTGGCAGGATGCCGAAAGTCACAAATTTGCATGCGCTGGACCGAAGCCCTGCTATCAGCTTGTTCTGTAAGATATGGAATGGGATCTGAGCCCACACTGTCTGGTATCGATGCAGATAATCTTCTGCACCCACATACCTCAAGGACGTCCCTCAAGGGACTGTGTCGAGCACAGCTGCTTTGCACCCAAATATGTGTAATCCATATTGCTAAGCACTTGCCTCACTTTGCACCCCTGAAACTGCGTTCAGGGTACACTGTTGCTGCCACTGCCACGGCTGACAACGGGCCAGGCGGCACTGCAGCGTTCTACCAGGGAATGTGAGGCACACGTGAATGCTATGCCTGCCCTCGGTGCAAGGCATGCACAGTGTAAGTCCTCCTCATGCAGTGTAACAGTTGAGATTGTGCTAAGGTGCAGCTCTCTGTCTGCAGGATTCGGCAATCAATGAAGAACACCTTGACCACTGTAAACGGACTTTTGTAAGTATGTTACACGTGACACCACTGGCAAACAGCAAGGGTTCCAGGCTGCAGTTGCGCAGCCCAGCAGGCTCCTAAGGCTCATTCTATTCAGATCCAAGCCGTCCCACAGTATTTATTGCAGGTATGGGGACCCCTCCTTGGGTTTGGAAGGCAGCCTACACCAGGTGAGGGTCTAGGAGGATGTGGGGCTGATGCATGCAAAAACTACATGAAAGCGTGGGTGGACCATGGTGTCTAGCGCGGCAGCAAGTCAGAGCTCCCTGTCAAGCAGGATTCTGCTTGGATCTGGCCAGCGTATCTCACCCGCCGGCTTCTGGTGCTCTTGCAGGGCGATCGCCATGAAGCGCTTTGGTTTGGGAGCGGGTGTTTGAATGTGAACCTCAGTGCATGCTACCAGCCTGGAGACCGGTATTACGCGGTAAGAAGAGCTGCTGTGTCATGATCAGGGTACAAAATACATCTATAATCCTTCTTGCTGTTGTCACACGTACTTTTATGCCACCCCAAGCAAGAATGCTAAAAATGCAATGCCAGCGAGTGGTGCGGAAATCTGTGCCTTTTTGCAGGATACTACAAATGGCTTGATGAATATGTTGACTAAATTCACAGACGCCAGTAAGTTGGCTTACTCGACACTTGGCAAGCAGATTGTGTTTGCTGCTTGAGTGAACACAGCCCATGCAAGGAAGGTGTACCTACTAATGTCACAAGGCGTGTCCCGGCCATTCTGCAGGCTTCAGAGTTGCGACCTACGACGCCAATTTCTTGACTTTTGACACCACAGCAGTGGACTTCATTTTGAGCGTAGCACTGCCAGGAGGCTGCTTGGCTGTAAGTAGTGGTCATAATCACTATATCTAGCTCTTATCAGAGCCTCCGTGGGGAAGGTCCAGGAGAGGCTCGTGGGGTATATACACCCGCTAGGGGTGCGAGCTGAAGTGCATATAGGCATGCAAGCAGCCTGGTCTTCACTCAGCCCATCAACCTCATGTATTATACTTATCGATGAAACTGTAGGATGCGCTTCAGCAGAACACCAAAGACTATTTGGATGCGGGCAAGTCAACGATGAAGGCCATAACCATCATCCAGGTGAAACAAGAATCACTGTAGTCTGGCTGTTGGCATGGCGGTGCACATGGCGCATTGCAGAGCGCCTGCAGGTTGCCAAACCGTCCGAGTGCTCCTTTGTTTGCCCGCAGGTGGTAGCGGTGGTGCTAAGCCTGGTTGTGGCGTGGTATTATTATTTCTACCTTCTACTGCCATATCTCAGGATGGTTAAGGAGGTGGGCTGTGACGTCCTGCTCCCTCCCTAAGCAGCTAACCGTATGCTGTGTCCCTGCTTATAGAAGTTCAACCAGCTTCGCGACGTGTGTCATGATGAGGACCTTGCTTGCAGACTCCCCTCCACAATACAGAGCTTTTTGTCTCCCTTGGGACGACTGATGGGGCAGCATGCCAGCAACTGGTGTTCCTCTCTTGCAGGAGCGCCACCGAGTGGCAGTGCTACTGTCCCAGCTACCTCGAGAGATGAATGCGGAAGCTGTTGTTCGGAAATCTGCTTCCGAGGATGAGCATGGAGACCAGCACAGTGCGTCCTGTCTCCCTGGAGCTGGATGGCGACGTGCGATTACAGGTGCATAAGCCGGAGGTCATTGCAAGGCTAAAAGAGTGGTATGTGTATGTAAGAGGTATGTATGCAGCGTGCTGCATCATGTAAAGATCCACAGAAACCGGCAGTTCTGGGTGCTGCAGGCTGCTTACTTGGTTGGTGCGGGCCGGCACGAAATGGCAAGGTTGTGCCGGCAGACCCTGGCAGCGGCGGCAAGCTGAGCATTGTTGTCACAAATAGAACGTCCAAGGACAGGGAGGTATGCCGGTTGACTCTATGAAAATATACTGGATTTGTTAGGAAGGGTGCCAGGAGCTCGAGACCAACTTGGAAGAGTCCTGCTAGCAAGTGCTGTCCTGCCCAGTCAAGTTTTGGGCAGCTGCCAGCCGGTGCTTTGCTGGGTAGCAAGACTGCTAGCAGCACTGAGAGCAGCGCTGTGTTCAAGTGCAGGTGCCAATTCCTTCTCCACCATCTGGCCGCCAGGGATTAAGTAAGCTCAAGACCTACAAGGAGACAATGCGTCGCCACCAGTCAGGTTGGAACAGCAGCAGCATGCCATGAACCGTCTTCAGCATATGCGTGGATCTCCTCCCTTGGCGTACTGCTCATAACCCCGAGTATACCTGAACAACCTGGTCCACGGCACCGTTACAACACCAGCATCTGGCACTGCTGCAGCCCTAAGTACCTTCCGACTTCACTTTGTGCCCCTATCGCAAGCCTTGAGCGCACCTGTTTCAAGTGCAGAGCCAGCGAGCGAAGCAGATGACCCCACATTGTGGGATACTCACCGCTCGCCACGCAGGGTTGCCTTCAAGTGAGTGGTTTCTCCTCAGGTGTTTAATATACAGCAGCAAGTGCGGTAACCAACATGGTCATATACCTGCAGCGCTGACAATCTTTCAATTCCTCACCTACAGGTTTCCAGACCTGTAAACGTCTTGATGAGTATGCTCGATGCACCTTGCATAAAGCTGCACCCAGCAAGCCAAACAATGGTGGATTTTTGATTGGAGTCGGTAGTCAGAAAGTTCATACCTACCGTCTAGGACGTCGTCTTATCCTCCAGGACTACTTTACGACTCAGCACTTCCTTCCATGGTGTAGTGAACATTTGTGCAGGACTGCTCGCTGTGATGTCCAGTGTGTACCCTTCAGGACTTCTATATGATTCAACGCTTTTTCTTTATGCATATGGCTTCTACTGATATCGTTGTGCAGTACGTACATGGTGTTGGTTTGTCCAGCGCTAGAATCAATACATGTTTTGGGTCGGTATGGCCATCTTGGTGTAGATGTGTCCCTGCCATTTTCATCATTTTCTAAAGCACCTTGCATCACTTGCCTCACTCCTGTAAGGCACTCTCCTCCGTTGCACGTACCTGTAATGAGATGGCCGTCGACGTCAGACTGCAATTCTGCTCAAAGTGACCGCGGCGTGGGAGAAGACAAGGAAGCGCAGTCTGCCATGATGCCTCACCCCCCTTGACAGGCTAGCCCCTTGAAACTGCGGATCCTGTCTGCTTCGTCCTTATGCAGAGTTAGGCGAAAGCCTGAAGGGCAGCGCGCCCAGATGGTGATGCATTTCAAGGAATGCAGCACCTAAAACCATTGGTGTTGTGGCACTCTGGCATGCACCCTACGCAAGCGCAGTAGTCTTCCTGGCTGAGAGCAAACAATCTGGCAGTTGGCTGACGCAGACCACCCCTGGTCCTTGGAGGAGGCCTTTGCCTGCCAGCCGGTAGACACCAAAGAGCAGGTTTGCCTCCCACCAGGCTGACAACACACTGTCTTCCGAGCGACACTGGACAGTGGCACCACTGATCGGACCAACAGCAGCAAGCAACGCTTCTCTGGTGATGCGCAAGCCAGCCTGGCTTACAGACACTCTTTGCAGTAAGGTAGCCAAGCCTTTAAGGGTGCTGGATGTGGAGCGGCTTGACCGCCAGAGGGCACCCATGAATGGATGAAAGCTGCATCCATCCACGGTAGAGGATCAGCGATAGGATGAGCCGCGGTGCACTCAACATTTTTTGATTACAGGTACCACCAGTTCCGACTGAGAAACACCACAAGCCTGGTCCCCTGGCGCTTGCGCCCTCATCGACAAAGCTTAGCACGCTCCTTGTCACCCATGCTGTCACCGAGGCGATCAGTGAGCAATACCGTGTGGCGTCAGAGGAATTTGCCCATCTGAAGCCTTGGCCCTGGTCTGAACCACAGTCCCCGGAAGCCCTGCAGCATCAGCAGCTCGCACTCTCATGGGCGCAACCGACAACTGATCAGCAGTGGTATCCGCCTTCATGCAGCGGCAAGAAAGTATTGCTAGCGGCACCAGCGGAGGAGGCGAGGGCAGCTCGTTTGGGGGCAGCTCGTTTGAACCCTCGGCCCAGGGTCAGCCTTTTGAACCCTGATCAGGAGCAAGCCCGCATCTGTCTGTTGCAATGCAAGCTTGCAAGCCAGAGTCATAGCCTAGTGGAACTCTGCGCCGGGCAAGGCTTGCCCTGTGGTGCTGTCTGCGCAGGCAGCGAGGGCGAGGAGCACCCCGCTGGACAGGATGAAACCAGTAACGCCACGGAGGTGCTCAACCAGCAGGGGAACATACAGGAGGCGGTGTTTGGTGTGTTATACACGCTTTCGAAGGAGCGGCTGGCGGAGGGTTGGAGGTTTGTGTTGTTTGCGATGACGGTCGACTACCTGCAGGTGTGTCAGGCTGCTGGACTATGTGTGAGGACTCGGCGCTGCCTGACACCTCCTTCATGCAATGTCCAGCCTGTGTGGGTGCATATGTCAGCACGTCGCTCTACCTGATCTCATGTGTCTGCGATTTGCAGCTGGCGGTATTCTTCATCAGCTACAATTTTCCATGGGACTTTGACGCCTACGCTTGGTATGTAGGGATAGCCATCGTATCATGCCTGCGTCCACCAGCATAATAGGTCCTGTGCGCCTGGGAATGCAGTGTCGGGTTGACAGCATACATAACAGCACATAAACAAGCCCCCACTGCATGCAGGTACTGGAAGTGGCTGAGTGAGTGTTCAAGGGCACATGACAACAAACAGTTTGTGGCAGCTGCTAGCACTGCTGACCAGTACATGCCAAGCAATCTATAGTTGGACGATTACAATCCAAAACTTTCGACGAGTCACTGCTGCAGGCTGGGTCAATTTTTCCAACCTCTTCCCCAAGGGAACAGGATTGATTGACGGGAGTAAGCAACTTGTAGGATTCATGTGCAGATGACAGTCTGGCGGACCACCTATGTGTAGCTGGCAAGGCAGTGTGCTTTGCTACTGGCCCAGGTCGGCCTGGGCTATTCAACCTTGTTTGCCGGTCAAACTTGACCACTTGCTCAGTGCAGATTACCACATTTACCTTGGAGTGTTCTATGCGCTTGTTGGGGTACTTTTGGCCGCCCTGGCTCTGTGCATCGTCATCGGGGTGAAGTTCAAGCACAACAGCTTCACCTACGTCTGGTCAGTTGTTGTACCCTGTTGCGGCTGCAGCAGTGTTGCTGCGGCCCAAGCGCAGGTCAAGATATGTCATACGCATGCTGCGGGTCCTGGCACAAAGCTTGCTGACGGAGCACCTTGCTGCAGAGGAGGTGCATGACCAATCATTCCCATTCTGAGCACGGATGGTCTCAAACACGCACCTGCTCTATGCGGCGTAGGGTGCTTTCTGAAATTAGCCTTTGCTTGTCATGACATGTTGTGCTCAACTCATCGCCTGTCCCTTGCCGCAAGCTTTACTAAGGGCAGGCGCTTACTGAATCGCTCCACTGAGCCGTTTACTACATGCTCCGCTGAGCCACACTTCTGCTGTCTGCGCGCAGGCCCCTAAAAATGCTGAAAGTGGTTATGATATTTTTCTTCGAGGTGTTTTACATCAGCACGCTGGGCATTTTTGCTGTCGCCCTGGACTGCTCCTTCAGCAACCCAACCAAGGTCAATGAGGTGCGTTAAATGGGGCAACTGTGAGATTTCATTTGCTGCTGCCAAGCTGTCAAGCTGATTGTCAAGCTGAACCGCGCTTCTCAACGCTGAGACAGCAACTGTCTGTGTACACACAAACTCAAGACTCATTGCAGAAATTTACAACCGTGGAGTGCTTCACAATGCCCCATCTGGTAACATTGGCTGTCTCAGTGGTCGTTGCGGTAAGCTGGTCAGTTGGTTCGAGGTGCAGCTTGCAGTCTCAACAGTCACTCTGGTTGGCAGGTCTGAATAGTGCTTTTTTTCGCATGATATACTGGTTTCTTGGCTGGCGCTAGAATTTCCCTGCTTTTAACACAGAGCCGGTAATGACACCCCCCAGTGCTGACCTTCCATGCAGGTGGTGGAGATTGCCATGGCCTACTTCATAGCTGTGGCCACCTCGGAACTTAACCCCGCCAGCAACAAACTTAGTGCGCAGGCACACTGCAGGTATAGCCAGGCTATTTGACGATTTATTTATTGTATGATGGGCTAGAGCAGGCAATACTTGTCCGGACAATTATGAGTTGTGTATTTGGGTTGTCAATGCAGGAATCAACTCAAGCGCTGGGCGCTGATCTCACTGCTTACGCTCATACAACAAGTGTTCCCCAGCCTCACCAAAATCCAGGTACGCACGCAGGTTCCGGTGGCTCTGTAGAGGAGCTTGCTGGCACAAGGCACATCCCCCTCCATTTAAGGATTTAGCCATGCACTGTAAAATAGCGCCCATAAATCTGACCTAATGTTATAACCTTCACTGTGCCAGAAATAACACTCCTGCCCTGGCTCAACTCAACAATCTCCAGAGTCTATGTAGACTATGCCAATGTGCTGCAGGCAATTGCTGGCATCATCATTACTACCTACCTGTGCTATGAGTATGTGCGCTATGTGCCTTTCCAGACGTTTTGGGTCAACGGCTTGCAGGTGGGTCGCCCCTAACCCTAATCTTACCCCCATACAACTATCCTAGATGTCCTCGCCTCCATAAGCAAACATTACCCAATAACCTGCAGGCCTCCTTTTTTGCGTCACTCAGCTGGGCCTCCCTCCTCATAGTTTTGATGGCATTTTTCTATGGAGGTAGCAGAAAATTGGCTCTTACTGTGCTACTTTGGACAGGTAAGCACTACCTGCAACAAGCAAGCAGTGGCTTAGCAGCTACTCTCACACCAGAGTTGTGTGGTCTCTCTTCTTCTTCCTCCTCTTTCTTGTGTTTGCGACCTCCTGCCCGTGGCTGTCGCAGGGCTGCTGGTTGTGATCCCTCTTGTGTGGTTTGTGCTCTTTCTGAGAGTCCACCATGCACACAAGGTAAGGCTGGCTGTGAGAATGCATGCTGCTGTGCAAGTGCGCTAGCAATAAAGTGTCTCTGGAAGAGGGAAACTATAGCTTAGAAAGCAAGCCTCCTGGTGCAGGTGGCGCTCAAGTATCGGGCAGCACTAAAAAGTAAAGAGCCTGTAGTCCACAAATTTCTAGATGAGCTGGAGGTGGAGGTAAATGCTGTGCTGCGACATGCCCAGCCTGCTGGTTGACTTGCTTATGGGCTTGGGCGGTGCCATTCGCAGGGGTGCTACCCTACAGGCCACCCAGCCCGGAGTCTGCCTCCATATCCCTGCGTGACCCGCATGACCCAGCTCCCAGTCATTAGTGGCATCCAAATATCCATGTGAATGATGCAGGTGGTAGCACGCTGTGGTCGTATACTGGACCAGTGGGGTGATGTTGTTCCAGAGTGGGTGGATACTGCAGGTCAGTTGACCCCGGAGTGTCTATACTTACGGAACTAGGGGCCGTGCAGTTCCAGGGTTCCTGCACAAGCCAGCTGCCTCTCTGCAAGCCTTCAGGAGGTCCCCGGGCAGCAAGCTGTCACAAAAAAACTAGGCAATTGCCTGCTGCACCATATTGTGCCGCGCCCATGCTGGACAGCTTGGACAGCAAGCGTGATGTTATGCAGAGTCGGTCCTCAAGGCAGGGCTGGCCCAGTTCCCCGAGTCGGCCTACCTACACATCGCATACTCATCGTTGCTGATATCCAGGGGCAGTGCACAGGCAAGAGGGTCGGCATGGGACTACATCTTGTGTTGTTAAGCAGGCGAGCTAGCCAAGCATGCTTAAGCATGTGCATCACAGATACCTTGCTCCTTATGCAGGAGGCAGAGGGGCCGCAAGCTGTTGCATGCTTCTTGCCTGTCAGGCGGTCGTTCCTGCCCTCGTGGGCCTATGTCAGCTTGGCTGCAATGCAGGCTGGACTCGCATTGCTGGTTGCCTCCAGAAAGCTGAAGCCCAGCATCGGGGAGCGCTTTATGACCTTCGTGAGGTGAGCCAGCGCTTGGATGCTGGTGCGCCCCCGTGACCTCGCTCGCAATGCTAATGCCAGGCAGTCTAACTGGTTGTGGGTGTGCCTGCAAGCTGTTATGTGCGCAGGGAGCGGGAGGAAAAGCGTGGGGCCACCACAGATGGGGGCAGTGACTTGCAAAGCTATGCGGAGTTCCAGGCAAGCGCAAACTGCTGTTCTGCGCAAGCTGCACGCTGTAGGTTGTAGACCCCTTGTGGCCCTCAACATGCCGTGTGCCTGCCAGTGGACGCGCCACCAACTCTGGCATCGTATCACTCATATATATCCTTGTGCTGGCTTCACCCGTGTGTGCTTCATCCCTGCTTCCCAAACGCAGACCAACTACAAGGCACTGCTGGAGGTCCACCGACAGGCGCTGAAAACCACACGCACCTTCTGGCGCCAGCTCTGTCGCAAGGATGTCTCCTTCGCTGACCTCACTAGCAGTTTTTCCTCGATGGAAGCCGCTGAAAAGCATGCTGACAAGACATTCAAGTTCGTTCTTGACAGATACCCCAACAGTGCCAAGCTGCTGCATGCTTACGGCACGTACCTGGAGGTAGGAACGCACCCGTGTGGCAGCGAGCCAGCTGCGCCACTACTTCGACCGCGCATCGCCAGCATGCAGGCATTGGCAGCACAGCTGGATCTTACTTGGGTTTGTGGGCTGAGGCGCGTGATCATGCCAGGGCAGCTTATCACATTGGTTATAACAGCAGCCGCAGTGTCATTGCTCCGGGATCCTACCAGCAGGGAGCAGGGTCCTCAGCCCCTCCTGTGTGCTTGCCCCGCGCAGTCCGTGAAAAACCAGCCTTCTCATGGGGCGCGCTACCACAACGAGGCCCACAGGCTGGAAGACCAGGCTACCCATCAAGGGTCCCTCACTAACGGGTCAGTTTGGAGGGACAGAGGGCAGGCCCATCACACAGCACCATGCATCTGCATGCTCTATAGTCTGCAAGGCCAATTCGGAAGACTGCTTGCCGCAGGGAAGGGGACATGGAGAGCTCCCAGCTGGCCGAGTGGTCACTTGGCAAAATGGTGGACGACTCTAGCGAGGCAGTAAGTACCAGCTCTTGCGCGCCTCGGCTTGCAGAGGTTGTAACCAGATGGCATAGAACAAGGTGCAACACGTGCCGCCAGTGGTCTTCTTCGCAGCGAAAGTTATACAGCTGTATACGGAGTCCGCTTGTTGCGCAGGTGGTAGTGGCGGACGAAGCGGGAGTCATCCAGTATGGTAAGTTCCAGTCAAAAATGTGTGGCTGTCCATCCTAGAAGCTTGCTAGGCTTCAACCCGCAGTGCAAAGAACTGGTTTGCACTTGAACATGCTGGGCTTCCCGTGCAGTGAACAAGAAGGCCGTTCAAATGTTTGGCTACAAGCTGGGCGACTTGGATGGAAAACCAGTCGGTGTGCTCATGCCACCGCCCTTCTCATCCCACCACAGCCAGTACCTGCTGCGGTACAAGAAGACAGGCAAGTATGGCAACAGCAACAGTGGTTCTGAAGTCCGCCGGGTCCCTTATCCAACGCGTACATGGCCATCACAGCTGTGATGCAATTATCACCAACCAGCCTTGTGCCGGAGTGCCCCAAGATATTGCTTTGCAGGTCAAGCTACTCGTGTTGGCAAACCAGCAGCCCCCGTGTTAGCGTTACATGCAGACGGCTTTAGCTTTGCGGTGCGTGGGCGCTAGTATTGGTAGAATCACATTTCAGCAGCCTGGTAGCTTGGTATGCACTGAGGCTAAGTGGCTCATTAAAGGATGACAACAATGCCAGGTGGCAGGCAACCTGCTAAACTAAGCAGCTTGGTAGCCATCTGTCGGAATGGTGAAAAGGGTTGGAGCTTCACCTCCCTTGTTGGGATTCTATGCGCCTGCAGGTTAGCATGGCGATCAAAATGTTGCAGCATGGTGATTCGAAGCGGTTCATGGGCGTCTTCAAACCGGTGAGCAAGGCCTGCAAACCTGCCGGCAAAGCCTCTATGAAAAGCTGCAAGCTGCGCATTGCTTAAATGTCAGTTGATGTTCATTCGCCAAGGATGGTATGTACCTTGCGAGCTTATTACGCCATGTTGGAAGGCATGCTTGAAGCAGGGCAGCACCCACGACACTTTCTTGTACTGTGCAGGTTCAAGAGGATGCCCAAGTTGTAACTGTATGGGTGGGACCCACTGGCAACATCATCGGCATTGACAAAGGTACTGAGACGGTACTTGTCCTTGGCGCCTGCTGCGGCTTTTGTTGTGAGCAGTGTCTATCTCCAAGTTACTTGCGCAACGACGCCCTGACTGCCCTGCGGCCTGGTTGCCCCTGACCTTCCCGCTGCCAACTGCAGGTTTTGAGCACTTGTTTGGCTATCACATGGCCGACCTGTCTGGGCAGTTTGTAGGCGCCATGGGCGCTGACGGGGGCGTGGAGCAGCACTTCAGCATCGTCATGGACAAACTGAAGACCTGGCAGTATAGCCTGGAGGAGTTGGACACCACCAGGCACACCTTTGAGGTGGGAGGCTCTACGCTGATGGTCCCTTGCTGTTCCCTTGAACACCGGCCAGTAAACGGCCTTCTGCAACAGCAGGCAGGACGTGGCGGGTGGTGGGCCGGCCGTTTGTGATTGCTTGCAAGAGGCTGCAGTGGAAGTGAGCTGCATGTACTAGTTGTGTTCACTCCAGGGTGCTAGCACACCTCGCTGTCTGCAGGTGCCCTGGAAGCACAAGTATGGGGCGGCACTAACAATCTCTGTGAGCGCCTCTTTTACCGGGACTGAGCACGTCCACCTCATGTGAGCAGTCTGTGCTTGAACCTTGGTCAAGCTGGCCAGCCGGGCTGAGGACTTCCCTTAGTGTTTGTGGCAGAAGCAACGACTGCGTTCTTGCCACTCAGGCTGGGTATGGGTGTCCATTGGGTGCCCCTGCTGATTGACCCCTGGGCTCATCAGTCTTGCATCTTTATACCTATCTTGTCGTATTTTCCTGCTAGAGCCCTCAAGTTTACACTGGACGAGACGCTTGGGAGGCTAGGGTTACTGTCCCTGAGCTCTACCGGTCATGTGGTCTATGCCAACCGCTGCATTGAAAAATTGCTGGACTATGAGCCAGGTGGGTGCTGACCGACGCCACACAACCTGTCACGCATCTCTTCAACATGCATTGCCGCCGCTCCTGGCAAGTAAGGTTGAGGCCCACGCTTTCATGATTGCTGCACCAATACTGCTGGCTGGAGCTTCCTTTTACAAACCTTTAAGTTATGCTATGATGTTGCCCTGGCCTGGAAGAGCTTGCAGCCCATGTGCACATCTGGTGCAGGTGCCAGGAAGCAAAAACATTGGAGCACAACAGCGTGCTTGCTTATGCAGGGATGCTAGTCGGCAAGCAGCGAAACATCTCGGATCTGCTTTCTACACCATATGCCCAGCTGCACCTCCGCTGGATGCAAGGCGCGGCGGCAAGAGCCATGGAGCCTAATGCGCCAGTATGTGCTATGTGGGCATGCCTCTGTCTCTGTTTGGTTTTGTCTGTGTATGCCTGCTGCCTTGACCCTCAAAGCAGCGTTGGGGGGCACTCATGTTTCAGTTGTCCCCTATGGGAGTGTGTTGCGTAGGTAGGGACATCCTCCCATGCACAAAGGCTACTTGGCAGAGACGCTTGGCCTGACATAAGCATTGTCTCTCCTGCAGTCCCCTATCTCTTGCCGCTCCGGTCGCTTGGTGGTCTTGCTGGGGCGCAACAACAAGCAGGTTGCCGTGCGCATGAGCGTTGTCCCCGCCCAGGTCAGTTGTAGGGTCTTTCACCGCAATGCACTTCTGTCCATGGTTATTCTTCCCTTTCTGATGTATGTCACTTGGTACCTTCATAACATCAAGTTGGAGAGCCAGCATGTCCTTTTCTTTGCCAACATTCAGATTATGGCTGGGATTGCAGTAGCTGTGTCACATGATGCAGGTGGGCAAGGTGCGCTGTGTCACAGCTACCATCTCTGAAGTGGAGGTGCCAGAGATGGACGCTTGGGGTGGGGGTGATTTGAAGGTCAGTCATGCAGCAGCATCGATCTGGTTGCCTTCAACATGTATCGTTGGTGGTGTATCATGATCGTGGTTGATTCGACTGCACTCCTACCCCTGCTGCTCCCCCAAGAATGACCTGACAGTAATTTGTTGCTCGACAGTGAAGCACAAGGCTAGCTGCGGCTTTACCAGGAGTGCCTGTCTACCAACATTTTGTGCAGGATCTTGTAAAGTGCGCTAAGCGCCTCCTGCTGCTGGTGCGAGGCGACGGCACCATAGTAGCGTTCAAATGTGACCCTACTGTTGCCAGCCAGTGCTTCGGACAGGTGTGTTTCGCTGAAAATCGCCTGAGCAGGTGCCGTGCAGGGGCTATCATGAAGTTCAGATTCCCCCCCTTGCCTTGGTTCTGTGATACCAAAGCATGGACAAGACTACCTCAATGTGTGCCATATAGGAGGTGTCGGTTACTGCAGCAATGGCAAACTCCTTACCACAGAAGCTACTTTGGCAGCTAGGCAGCCGATTCATGCCTGTAACCTCTGTGATGGACGCAGGATATGAGCGAGCTCCGCGGCAAGAATATCTCCGAGGTGGTGGAGGATGTGAGTGGCAGTAACGGGTCCCAGCGGCAGGCCCAGCCCAACCCCCAGGGCTGCCTCCCCGTCCCCCTCCTGCTGGCCAAACTGTCAAAGCAGACGAGCCAAGTCCATGGTAAGTCACACAGGCTGTAATGCTACCTGCATTAGGCGGTGTGCCAGCAAGAGGGGTTCACTAGGTTGTGCCTCCACCTGCCAGACAATGCGTTGTAGGCCTTCCAAAGGCCAGAGTGTAAGTCAACCAAGTGCGTATTTGGACTCCCTGCAGCTGCTGGCGGGACTGCCTCCTTCCGAGTCAGTGTGGTAACCAGTGCGGCAGCTCATACCATGAGCAAACGCACTGGGAGCGTCCCTTGTCGAATGGTTGTGATGCCGGTAAGCAGCTTCTCGGATCGGCCGGAGTGTAAGGTTTGCTTAGAGACACTGTGCACCTGCTAGCGAAGAGTTAAACTTGACCTAGCAGTGCCAAGTGCTGCCGTGCTGCTTCTGCAGGTAGCAGACACCGAGGTGGATGTGCAGCAGGTGCGTGCTTTCATGTACTGTTAGGCAAGCAGCCTGTGCTCCGAGCAACAAGATCCGAGCAGCAAGAATAACACCCTTGAACCTGTGCTTTCCTGATGCTTACCTGGGTGTGACCAATGCTAAGCATCCAGGAATCAATGATCAATGGTTGCTTACAAGCTTGCGTGTCGCACACACTGCTTAGGCTGTAAGGAGCCGCATGAGCACACTCTTGGCTTTCCCCTGTGCAGCTGGTGGATGAAGGTGCCATGGCAGAAGCCGACTGGTCAAGTAAGGGCTGTCACTGTCCCAAGATGCTGTCGCCTGCCATTTGCGCTGGGGGGACAAAACCTTCACGCTCGATGCTTGCAACACCAATTGCCCTGAGTTGCAGGTGGTGGTCTGTGTGTGATTGAGCTATGGCGTGACGATATGCTGGAGGCCATGCTGGACATTGACTCACAGATGAGGATCAAGGGTGCAGGTTCGTGTGCCCGTCACATGCGCATGTTTTTTCTGACTTTGTGGAAGCTGCTCAACAATGGTCTTAGCTAGTAGACAGCAGTCGCAGCCGCTTGCTGGCCGGTGTGTAGTCTCATACTCTCCTCCCCCGTTGGCCCCCTCTGCAGATGCTGACGCTACCTACATGTTTGGGTGCGGGGCACGGCGTTTGGTTGGAGAACCAGTCACCAAGTTCATCCGGTTGCCAGGCAGGTGTAGACTTGATGCATGCCTCTCCGTTCGCTGCTGTCTAGCTCCACTGTTGCGCATGGCAAAGGGGGCGCCTCCCCACACACCTTTGTGAAGCAAGATTGGAACAGAGCCTTGCCTGCAGGCACCAGCCTTGGATCCTTTGCACGGGCAGAAGACCTCTTTGGCATTAAGCGGACACAGTTAAAGCACAAAGCTGACCAGGGCGTCAGCGAGAAGCAGGGCATGGAAGCAGTGCATGTGAGTTTGGCTATGGAAGCCTATACCCGCGCCGGACAGCTCAGATGCTCGGAGCCTGGCTTGCCATTGTGTGGGAAGAGTGTTCGACAGCCGTACCGATGGAATCTGCTGCCATCCCCGATCCCCCCCAAGCAATAATGCCTCTCAGAACAAACCGTTGTTGCGACTGCGTTGCATGTGCAGGTAGATGGCAGCAAGATGCTGGTGCAGGTTCAGGGTGCCGACAAGCATGGTGACGGCAGCAGGCAAGCTTTGCCTCCAGCTTGCCTGTCAGATGAGTCCTGCCTCGCCCGTACCCCTGGCCCATGGCTGGCGCACCTGGACTGGCTTCTAGTGTCGGACTGTAAGGGAGGCGCTTACTGTTGTCAGAGGTAGACGGCCTTTTTGTTGGACTGTAAAGGATGCCCTTCTTGCCCTTGCAGATGGGTGGTGCGCGTGGTCCTGCAACCTGTTCAGCCGTCAACCCAAGGCCGCCACAACCTCTCATACATCTTGGATCATTACAATGAACTGACAAGGGTGGGATCTCATCACAGCAGTGCTTCAGAAGAGGCTGAGACACCCGGCTTCAGGTACCATTTATAAAGCAGGGCTGCCCTTGACATGTGCATGTTCACTTCTCTGCCGGTGGACCGTAACGCTGCTGTGCACTATCTATAGCTGGTATGCACTACCTAGCCCACGGCTTACCTAGTTGTCACTGCAGGCTGGCAGCCGCACATGCAGCAGACCACACGATGCAAGCCGCAGGTGGGCTGGCTGGACAGGCGCTCTGTTAATCGCAGCGATGCCATTGCGCCAGGTTGGCTGTTTGCAGCCCTCTTCTTGGTTACTTCCCAGACCAGGAGTCAAGGGCGCCAACAAATCTGTTTGTAATTGGTGACCAGCCAGTATGTGATGTGTCACGCTTTGCAACAACTGCAATATTTGTCTGTCTGCTGTGGGAGTGAGCACATCAGGTCTCCTTCCTGCTGTCTCTTTCCTGCCTTCCTTGCAGTCGATGAGCGCTCGGAGCATTCGCATGATCTGGACGATCGGTCATCGGCCGCTGACTCCGATGTGCGGCAACAGTTTGGCATAAGGCTGCATTCTTACCCAAGCAAAGCACAAAACATGCCATGCCAAATGCTGGGCTGGGCGCTGACATGGGTAGCAAACCACTTACCTTGCCAGTGCGCATCGACATGTTTTCCACGCTTCTCGTGTGCAGGCCACTGGCAACCAGGGTCGCTTCAGTGATTTCCGGCGGGCTAAGCGCTTCAAGAAGCTGAACAAAATGCTAAGCTCGCACAAAGCGCTGAAGACAATGACCTTGCTGAAGAGGTGCGGTCAAAAGTCTCTCGAGAGCCACAAAGAATCAGCCTTGTGCCTGCATTGCCAGCACAGAAGTGGCCAGCACTTTGTCCTTTGCCGGTGGCCTGAGTGAGCTGGGGAGCCATGTTTGAGTGCTGTGTGCCTGCAGGTGCAGCCTTCTTATGCTGCTATTGCTCCTCACCGTCCACTTGGTGTTTTTCGTCCTTACTTACCAGAGAATTCAGCAGTACACCCAGTGAGTACATGGATAGCGTTGCGCAAATGTGCATGGGACATGCAGTGCACCAAGGCCTGTGTTAAAATAGTAGTGGGTAAATCAACGGTCCTTCCTACTATTGGGAGGGGAGTAGCTTGTCGGGGTGGGAGTCAGGGCTGACAAGGGGGTGCGTGGGGTAAATCACTTGGGTGCGCATATGCATGTACGTGCACTGTGGCCACAGTGTATCGCATACTGTGTGCGTGGCCAGATAAGGATCTGGGCTGTTCATGTGCTGAACGTGCGCTGTGACTATGGCTGGGTACAGGCTGTTCCAGCAGACAGTGGCTGCGGGCGAAGGCGCCAACGAGTTACGCAGGGTGAGCTGCAGCTTCCCTTGGTGCAGGCTGGAGCACATCATTCAGCTGCATCCTGGTTGCCCAGTAAGCAGTAACCAGAGCCTGAGTGCTATACAGAAGTGTGCAAGTGAGCCCCACAGTCGCAGTTGTTGGTTGCCCTGCAGGCAATGACAGGAGCCAAAGTCCTCATGAGCGTACAGGATGTCACCAATCCATACTCCCTATTCGTTCTTAAAGGTAAGGCTTTGTGCATCAACTTATTGAGTTGGAGCCCCCTTCTCTAAGGACGGGGAGTCTTACCACCCCTTGCCAACCAAGGAATGCCCTTGAGAAGGGGGCCATACTCCATCTCTGGCCGAAAGCCGTAATCCCCTTGGGGCTGCCTCGAGTTAGATTGCCTACCCACTGAGGAGGGAGAAAGAACCTCCACCGTAGTTTCGAGGACATGTCCTGGTTGTAGGAGAGAGAACCTGAAGCAAAACCACCCTCGGTGGGGCGGGTTAGGGGGCCTGCCTGCCTTTCCAGACGTAGGTCCTATTTCAGTAGGATTACCCAGGGTGCCAAGAGATGTACCCTTACGAGCTCCCCCATGCACAAGCTGACCCAGAGGCTGCACTTCCTCCTGCAGGGCCAGCTGAATGTGCCGTGCTCAAGGATTTCTACAGCTCCTACATGCTGGAGCAGGCAAGCCACGTAATGTACCACTGACAGAGGGTGATGATGCATGTTTTGGCAACCCAGGTGCCAAGCACTTTTGCCTAGGTTGGCATGCAAGGTATCTCTCCGCGAGTACGGCCTCGGACAAAGCCAACCACGCATTGCCTTGGCTCACCCTCAAGCACAGGTAGCCGAGTTCGCCACCCAGGAGCAGTCTCTCCTCTTCGGCTCGAGCTCCAAGAAGCTGCAAGCACCTGTGACAGTGGAGGAGCGGCAGCTCTACCTCAGCGATGACAAGGGTGTGCTTGCGGTGGAGCGCTGGCCTGACACCACCTCCATTCCTATAGACCGCAGCCTTCAGCAAAGGTATGGTATCATACTGGCTCTGCAACTGTGGTAGCATGTGATGCCCAGCTGGGTGGCAGAGGACCTGTGCTTGGTAGTGCACAGTTGATGGACAAGCAAGCTTGGTGGACAAGCAAGCAGGCGGATGGTGAAACATGGTGCTTATGCATATGACCCTGATGCCGGCCCTGTGGTACGTGTGACTTGGGGATGGAACTTTTTGTTGTCAATGTGGTAGTTGCCGCTGAGCTTACGGGGTTTTGGCATCTGAATGTTGAGACGCGCAACTGAGCAGGGGACAGCTTTGAGCTGCAGGACAGTGCCCACCAGTTTTTGGGATCTGTTAAACCGTTATTCAGCTGCGGTCAGACTTACAGTTGTTCCTCCAAGTGGCCTCGCTAATAGCCTTGCCAGCTACTCGGTGAGTGTCACCCTGACTCATGCCTTGCCTTTTATTCCGGTGAACCCTTGTGCGACAACCGGTAAGTAACCCCCAGAAGGTGCAGACCTGTATCTGTTAGCTTGCCAGGTGCACCAACACCACCCCGCAGCCACTTCAGCCTTGATATCCTGAAACACCTCTGACAGACTCACGGACGTGCTGCGCTCCTTCAGCCCTCCCCGGGCCCGTCGGCCTTTGAAGGAGTGCCTCCTGGAGCCAGAGCCAGCGGTTTGCTGCCCAGGGACCCTGTCTCATCCAAGGAAGCTGCAAATGCAGGAGTACAACTTCCTTTTTGACAACAGAAACATGATGCAAGACAACCTCATGGATGCCTTGGAGCTGCAGCATCAGAATGCAAAGGATAGGCTGGGTCAGGAGAGCCAGGTAAGCTACATGTACCAAACCGTGTAAGCAGCAGACTGGGCGTCTCTGGCAGCCTGCCCTGTTGCCCGCCAGAAAATGTGTCAATGCACGGTCTGGCTTTATGGACCAGCTTCTTGTTGGTGGCGCAGGTGATGATCACCTTTCTAGCCATTGAGGCGGCTGCAGTGATTCCCCTGTGCTGCCTTTGCTTATGGGTGCTTGTCAATCTGGTGAATCGGGCCCGCCTGAAGCTCTTCAATGTGTTCCTGGTGGGTCGACGGTGTAGTGAAGGAACACGCCAGAACTGCCAGCTGTTAATGAGCTACCTCTCACCTCAAGGGAACTCAAGTCAAATCACAGTAGCTTAGCGTCAGCGAGTGACAGCAGCAGAGAGATGTGATGCTTCACACGCTGCCCATAGCGGACGCAGAGCCTGCAACAGCAACAAAGCAAGGCGAGTTGCCATGCTCAAGTTTGGCGTTCCAAGTTGTCCTGCAGGTGGTGCCACGGCCCGTGGTGATGCAGCTGGCCACCAAGGATGTCAATGTTACTGAAAACGAAGTAGAAGGGGAGGACGGCGACGATAATGACAATGATGCATGGGCCAAGGTTTGTGGGCTTTCCTAGGCTTGCTGACCCAGCAGAATTTCCTTCTGGCTGCACCTGCCCACAGTAGGCGATGCATGCCTTGGCGAAGAATGCATGTGGCAAAGGATGCATGTGGCAGTGCTACATTAGTCGATATGGCCGCAACTTCGCACATGGGAAGGAATAGCAGAGCATAGAGGGGCGTCAAAATTGAACGAAGTTACTACATCAATCGAGTTTTGTACAAACAAACCCCTCTTCCCCTGTGCAACAGCAACAGCAACAGAATGAGGAAGGCGACGCTGCAGCGGGAGCACAGTCTGTTGGCTATAAGCTGAGCAATACTAAGCGCCGCAAGCTGGTGAGTGTCTTGAGTTGTCAATACCTTTGAGCATGGCATGTGCTTTGCCTCGAAATGGCTGGCTCCATCACAAGCTGCAACAAGTAAATACTGTCTGCTGAACGACCCTTTGTCGTGTTTTGTTTGCAGCACAACCGCACACTTCAAGCCTACGTGATGCTGGCGCCCTTTGCAGTGTGGTGCATTGTTGTGTGTATCATCTATGGTGTCAGCATCGTGGTCCTCCACACCTCTGTGGCGCCGGTAAGGTCTCAGCTTGGCCTAGAGCCAGCCTGCGATGCGAAAGCAGAAGTAAAATATGCTGGTACCCCGGCATGGAATACCACCGCGGTATGGGACCCCTTATGATGCCGTGGACCAGTGTTCAAGTCTGGGAGGTTGCTGACATTCGGCCTTCCTGGGAGGGGGAAAGTTGTAGCAAGCCGGGGAAGGAACTCCTGATATATTGGCAGCAGAACGCCTCTACCCGGCTCCTGCCCATCACCATGGTAGCTGTCCCATACCCTCTGGCAGGGGCACGCCGCCTTGGTGTCCTCAATCCACGCCGCAGGGACGTCTTCACTGCTCGTCCTTGTGGGGAAGCCCCACGGGCTAGGCCCACAAGTAGTTAAGGAGTGATCTCTATCGCACAAATGCCAATGTTGGCAGACTGCTGACGAACTGCTTTTTAACTGCGGCAGGAGGTGCCTTATCCCAGCATGTGCTGTCTGCTTGCAGATTGCCAACCTCATTGCAGCAGAGAAGTTGCCTTTCCAAGTTTCGACCATTCTTGGTGAGGGAATAGTCTTGCCGTCTCAAACTAGTTGTTTGAAGGCTTCACGTAATACTTCTGTCTTCAGTCAAGCGTAGGACAGCGAACTCCAAACATGCTGTTTTGTGTTGAAGCACAATTGTGGAAGAGGCATGGAAACATGTTTGGCATTATCAACACTACCCTGCTTAGTCTAGGCTGACAAGTGGGAGCTGTCAAACTCGCTAACCTCGGCATGTGCTGCATTTGGACCTTCCAGGCTATGCGATTGGTGCTTGTGCCACTGACGACACCGGGCCAGGAGGCCTTGCATCGCAATACCAGAACATGTGAGGCCCCAGTGGTGTCAGCTTCCCTTGCTGCTTGCAACTTGAGTAAGGCTCATGTACCGTGACCCATCATGACACCTTGCATGTGGCTGGTCTTATGTTGCCAAGCTCATTCTTGCTGCAGGATCCTTTCGGTAACTGGTACCATGATGAGTAATATGCATGGACTGCTGTAAGTATGTTCGCCAGTGCTCCTGGCTGCCCAACTTGATATGGCGTGCCTTTGCAGTCCTGACAGTGGGCAAGCGTCGTTCCTGCACGTTCCTCAGGTTTCAGGTTACAGTGGACCGGACACTGTTTGCGAGTGCAGCCTTTGGCATGGGCTTGCTAACCTGCCTCAACAGTCGCACTACTGCTGCTGATGTCGCCCTCTACTTTGGTGGCTGCAGGTATGGCGACCCTTCCTTGGGACTGGATGGTAGCCTCCACAAGGTGGGCCATCATGGCAGCATTCTGGACCGAGAGATACTCTTAATCATGGGAGAAGCAGTTGACTGCAGTCATCAGCTGATTGTGGCAGACAACCTGCTCAGCACTGCTCAAGCTCCTTGCCTGCCCAGCCAGCAACACTGCACATGACCTCTTGGTGAATGACCTAAGAATCAACACGATGACACACTAGCCGGGTGTTGTTCCATGTGGCAGGGCAATCGCCACGAGGCGCTGTGGTTCACCCCTGGGTGTTTAAGTGTGAACACCAGTGCCTGCTACCAGCCTGGCGACCCTTATTACTCAGTGAGTAGCAACACTGGTGTGTCCGGTACCATGTTGAATGCCTAGGTGCGAGTCCTTGGCTTAGTGCAAGTTTAAGCTCTGGTTCTACTGATTCTACCGTCATCTACAGAGCTGTTTGTACTCTTATGCAGGAGACTTCCAATGGCTTGATGCATTTAATGGCCAAGTACATTGATGCCAGTAAGCACTACTTGCTTGCTGTGCATGTGAATGCAACGGCAGCACCCAGAGCAGCAACCAAAGAGTTCATGTACAGTCTTGCTATATCAAGGCTGTGCCCTGATTCATCTGCAGGCTTTGCCCTTGCAACATATGACCCAAAGCTTCTGACCTTTAACACACCTGCGGCTCAATTCATCATGGATGTGGCACTGCCCGGAGGGTGCTTGGATGTGAGTGCTTGCTCACTGTCTTGCAGACTAGCCTTCCACGCCGGCTGCCTCTCTCAACAAGACTTTATCAAGTGCTTTATCAACACGAGCCAGCCTGCCTGCCTGAGCAAAATCAGCACACTCAGAAGCACGATCATACCATGTAAACCTAGGCGATATTCCCAAGTGCAGGACGGGCTTCAAAAGAACACCCAGGACTATTTAGCTGAGGGCGAGTCCAAGATGACCGCCATCACCATCATCCAGGTGAACTAGGCGTCACACATATACTGAAGCTCCTTAGGCCGGAGGTGCTTGTCAACAGTCTACCATGTGCATTTGGGTGCAGGTGCTGGCAGTGGTGTTCAGTCTGGTGATGGCCTGGTACTTCTACTTTTACCTCGTGGCGCCCTTCTCAACCATGACTAAGAAGGTACCCTCGCATCCATGGCTGCTACATGCCAGCTGCAACTCGGCTGCCTTGCGGTAACAGCCCAACTGCCTTGTCTAGTTGCAAGCAGGAGGCCTATGACTGCAGCAGCCCCTCCGGCTATCAGAGCCCCTGTCTTGCTGAACTGGCCGGCCAAAGGTGTCGCCATACCAGCCAGCCAGACACATAGTTCTGTTGGCGCAGGAGTCCCTCCGTGTGGCAGAACTGCTATCCCAGCTTCCAACAGACATGGACGTGGAGACAATGGTGCGGAGGTCCACCTCTCAGGAGGAGGAGGATGACAACCATACGGCATCACGTCACACCTCAGCTCAGTGGTGGCGCAGGGCGACAGGTGTGCAGGCTGACAGCTGTGCACTGACTCCAGCTCACCAAAACATGTTAAGATTCCCTCCTGTTGGTTTTGCGCTACCGCTTAGTTGCATTGCGTGGCCAAGCTGCAGGTTACCTGCGGGGCTGCTGGTGTGGGGTGCGGCGCAAGGCTAAGGTGGTGCCCGCGCCCGGCAGTGGCAGCAAGCTGCGCATCATTGTCACTAACAGGACGTCCAAGGACAAGGAGGTATGCATCCTGTGTTTGGGACAACATGAGTGCAAATGAGGGCTTCTAGGCATGGCATCTCCACGGGCGTGTTCGGGCGCTGCCACTACTTGTGCCACACATAGGAAACCTGGGCCGCTGCCCTGCTGTCTGCGGGGAGCGAGCTTCTTCACCTCACTTTACGCAGGTGCCCTTCCCTTCCTCACCGGCTGGCGACCAAGGGCTGTCAAGGAAGCTCAAAACTTACAAGGAGACAATGCATCGCCATCAGTCAGGTGGGATACTAACCAACGCTGTGACCAGTTCCCTAACGGTGCAGACGAGTTCCCTTCCTGGTGCACTTATTGTAACCATAGAGAGCATCCTGTCCGCCAAATGCGGAAACAGGCCCAGCCAGGGTGCCGTCGTCAGCAAGTGGCCTGCCCTCATGAACCGTAAGCTACCCATCACTTGGCACCCTGGTGGGGGCCACAAACACAAGTGGTGGCATGCACGCGAACGCAGATCGACAGAGCGAAGCAGGGGACCCCACCTTGTGGGACACTCACCGTTCACCGCGCAGGGTGGCATTCAAGTGAGTGGCACGCTCCGGTCCAGGTGCCCGTAGTGCTTTGCACAGTACATCCTGGCTTATTTTCGACCCTAGTTATGGGGCTCAGAGCAGCATGGTGAGATGGCGGTACCGGTCGGACTACAGTAGACTTCTCGTGTTGCTGGTGCGGAAAGTGCTGACCCTGTTGCAAGCATGCAACTATAGCATTAAGACGTTGAAATTGTTCTCCTGCAGATTCCCAGACCTATAGATGCAGTACTGAGACATCTTAGGGGACCGGACCCCGCATCAGAAGCCAGCATGGCCGGCAGAAATGTGGGGAGGTGCACTGCATGTGTGTAAATGTATCAGCAATCTCAAGCCTAGTGTCGAACCAAACCCAGCCAGCAGCGGTGGCAGAACTGTCGGACTTGCATCTGCATCTGTACAGTCAGGAATGCATCACATTGCAAGCTGTTTTATTCACAGTTTTCTCGGCATTTTGCATGATCTTTTGTTATTTAGTTCTTACCGCGACCCCCACACTTGCCCCTGCAAATTGTGTTTCACTTCCATCGGTGCGCAGGGTTAGCACACCCTGGCATAAAACTTGCTGTACTTTACTGCTGGCACATTGGCAGTCCTCGTGGCTTCTGGGTCCAACTACCATAAATTGAGCACCTTAGACCCCCCAGGGCATGCACCAGATGACTAACAAGTCGTAACCAATTGCATCATGGTCATCCGAGAGTTGCCCGGCTAAGTTCTTAAGTAAGTTGTGACAAAACGGCGCTGTTGACTTTGCTTGATAAGTGCGTTCTCCGGCTTCCAGCCGAGATGGCTAGCACGCCTTCATCGGCAGACGAGAAGGCCAGGAAGATTAAAAGCTTGCTAGCCAGCTACTATACAGCAGACCAAGACGACTCTGAGGCCGGGAATAGGATCGACGATTTGGAAGCTGGGGAAACGCCAGCTAGCAGGCTAGTGAACCCTGATCAGTTGCAAGGATGTGTCCACAAAAGTAGAATACGACGGCTGACCTCGGTACTCACTCTGGCCGGTCCCTGCCAAGCACTGCAGGACACCCTCCTCGGCCAGGTCCCTGGCTACCCAGTTCTCCAGGGCAGACAGCGTAGCCACCTCTCTCAATGCCAGCTACTTCGACCCTGACCAGTACTTGCGGCGCATGCTGAAAGACACGCGGCTGGGAGACCTAGCGGGCAAGCACAAGGCCATGCTTGCCGAGGTTGGCAGCCTGGACTCAGACATGCAGGTGTGCAAGCAGCACGGAGGTGGCAAGCTTTGAGTGTAAGGTGCTCTGGAGGACCTTGATGGCAAAGCTGGCACTTGGGTGACCGGACTTGGTGGTGAGCCTGTGCTGCAAGTCGGAGGGCCTGGCTTTACAAGCACTCGGCCTTGGCCAAGTGCACAGACTCATGCATGCACACACCTTCCCCTCCACTGCGCAGATGCTGGTCTATGAGAACTATAACAAGTTTGTGACAGCCACGGACACCATAAAAGTGATGAACAGCAGCATGGGCGGGATGGACACCAACATGAACACGCTCAAGGGCTTGATAGGTGGGTGTGCAGGGTGGCTTTGCTGTTAGAGCGTTTTTGCTCATATCACTGTGGGTGATCACCCTGCACCAAGGGAGTCCACCATCGGAGTATGGCTAGCAATTGAGAAAGCAGGCGAAGGGTCTGCACTCAACTCGCATACCGCGGCACCCTGCGGTTGCAGATGGCGTGGTGGAGCGCAGTAATGCGGTGAATGGCAAACTGCAGCACCGACAGGAGAATATCGAGGAGCTCAACCAAGTGCGGTTGCTACTGCACAAGCTGCAGGTAAGCTGACAGGAAAGAGGCAGCACCTAGTTACAGGAGCGCTGAATCCATGGGCTGGTGTTCATGAGGGCCGGTGCTTGCCTTGGCCTTGTAGAGTTGGAGGACTGATGTTTCTCTGACCTCGAATGTGCAGCACCGAGGTTGAAAGGTGGTGCTCATGGCTTGAAACAAGAGGAGGACATACCCGCCACGGCCGAGGCTCATGTTGTCATCTGCATGGTGTGTCCCAGGAAGCTGGTACTGCATGGTGCAGGGCGTGTTTGATCTGCCCAAGAAGCTGCGAGCAGCGATAGATAAAGGCGCTTACGAGGTGGCGGTTGACAGCTATGCCGAGGTGTCCCCGCTGCTGAAAAAGTACGGTCACAAGGTGCGCTGCATCTAGCGGACCGCCTCTGTGCTTGCCACTGTGCTTAGCTAATGCAAGGATGGTTGAAGCCATGCTGGCAGGGTGGTGGTCCATGCAGCGGAGCAAATGTTCCAGGGCACAGACGCTTGCGAAGCTGAACCCATAAAGCACTCACTGGTGCCACTGCATGGCGTATCCACAATGCCAGGGAGTGACCGCTGCCTAGCTAGCATGACCCCGCCCCACCGCCACCGCAGGCTGCCTTCAAGCGTGTCTCCCAGGAGGTGGAGGCCTGCGTGCGCGAGCTGAGCGCCACGCTGCGGCGGCAGCTACCGGCAAAGCCTGACGAAGTGGCGGAGAGTATACAGATGATCGCCAAGCTTGGGGAGCCCACTGAGAGCCTGCAGGTGGGAGGGCAGCTGCTCATGAAGGGAGTGTGGGGCTGGCAGCAGAGGAGGCCTGCTAAGAGCCAGGGGTGCGGGTAGCCCTGGCTCCTACACTTGAGCAAATGTCTTGACACTCATGCCGCCGTCTGGTTGTGCTGGAGAATAAGGTTCACAAAGCGGGCTTCTTGAGGCAAGCAGGCAAGCAGAGAGTTGCCCTGAAGTGTCTAAGCTGGTGGAACAGCGGGCCCCAGTCCTGCCACAGGTGGCCGGGCCTCAACCTGCCCACCTGCCGGCCTGTGTGCAGGAGGACTTCCTGACGTGCAAGCGGCAGCGCATGGAGGGCTGGCTGCAGACAGCCGGGCTGGCTCTCAAGACCATTGCGGTGGAGAATGGCCTCCTGCATGCCTCAGGCAAGCCGGCTAGATTCTGCACCATCCGTACTAGGTGGATGGTGGTCCTTAGGCTGGCAGTCTCGGTCTAAGCTTCTTAGGCATTGTGCGGCTCTGCTGTCTACCTGCCGCCAGCCAGACATCCCAAGGCGATCCTGATGGCCTGCCTATGTCTGAGAAAGCCGTGCCCGTGTGTACGCCACCCTTGGCTGTTCTTACCTCCACTGCTGCTGTTCTTGATCTGGCACAGAGCTTGGCTCTGTGGACGAATCGTTGCGGCAGAAGGTGGCAGAGTGGTTCCCAGGCGAGGAGCTGCCACCTCTGGACAAAGTCATTGTGGAGCTTGACTCGCGCTTCCTGACGGAGCTGACCCACACTGCCGCTATCTATGCCCAGCTGTTTGAGCCAGGTGGCAGGCAGCGGCTGGTGAAGGTGGGTTCCAGGGTTGCTGTGGCTCGTAAAGACTGTCCTAGGAGCTGTTGGGGTTTCCTTAGCCTTGCTCGATGTCGTGGACGGGTGCAGCCTCTTGTGACGGGTGCCTGTACGGGATGCTGTGAAGTCCGTGAACTTGCAGCCTGACATTCAGCGCCCCCCTGGGTGTCTTCAGTCGCTCAGCTTGCATGTAGTTTGATTTGCCCAGCTGCTTGCCCACTGTTCTCTAAAGCAGCACGCCTTGTTCAACCTGCCTCTGGCGCTGTGCCACCACCTGAACCTCGTTCTTCTCTTCTCCCCTTCAATGTCACAGATGGCTAGGGATGTGTTCCAGCGGTACCTCAAGCTGGCTCGCCGGGCACTGGCTGACACAGCGGCCACCGCCGCGGCGGCTGCGGCTGGCATCAGCACACGTGGGGAGCTGCTGCGGCCCCTGGCCGCACACCTGGACGCCATGCAGCAACAGGAGCAGGAGGAGGGCAGCGCGAGTGGTGTAGGAGCAGGGTCTGCAACAGGCAAGCAAGAAGGCTTCCTGCCACTATCCATGGGCTAGGAACGGGTACATGGCGCGAAAGCTGCAGTGGTGCAGGCACTTGCAGTAACAGGAGGTGTTTGTACCCGCTTCCGCATCTGATCACCCCCCAATGGCTGCTCTCCTCAGCTTGCTGCGCCCCCCTTGTGACGCTGCAGGCATCGATGTGGGCATCTCGGCCGACTGGGGGACCCCAAGCCTGATGCAGGCGCTGTATGTTGTCAAAAATGACATCTCGCGGCTGGAAAGCATGCTGCCGGAGCTCAACCCCAGGGACAGGTAGGGGCGGCACATATCCATGGCCACAACCTGGGCAGGGTGGTCCATCTGCTCCTTGGTATACATATGATAGCTGCCGGGAGAGGTATTATCAGAGTCATGCTACTTGCATGAAAGTCGCAAGCGGCCTTGAAATGTGGGGCCTTGGCTGCTTCCCAGTTTTGTGACATCCTTGTTGGCAAGCTGTTGCCCCCTTTTTGACAAAAGTAAGCAGGGGTTTCAAGAGTGGGGCGCTGCTTTTGCAGGGCTGGAGAGATTGTGGAGCACACTGTGCGGCACCATGTTGGCCTTTGCTTTGCTGCATTGGAGGCTCGCGTGCTGGTCACGGTGCAAGCGCTGCGCTCCGCTCTGGAGGCTGCAGGTGAGCGAACAAATGGGCAGCTCCTTGGATTAGGATATGCTCCAAGGTTTGGTACATGACAATGCTTGGTCGATTCATGCCAGTGCGCGTGGGTGATGCGTGCAGCCCGACCCAGGCAAGAGTGACGAGCTAATCCCTCCGTCATGTCCAGCCCGTCACCAGACAAATTGAAAGGGCGCCACAAGTTTGGCTGCAGGCCAGAACGGTGCTGCAAGTCTTGCTGAGAAGCAGGACATCGTGCAGCGAGGGGTGTTGATCTTGCAAAATGTCATTGCTCAAGGAGTAGACAGGCTGCTGTTCAGGTGCGGCCCTCAGCCCTCAAGTGCAATCCCACCCATCTGGCTGTCGCGTGACCTTTTATTCCACTGAGCGGCTATCAGCTTTGCTTGTTGCTGTGGATGTTTCTTTGCACATATTTTGGCTCGTTGGGATCCCATGCAGCCCGAGCGCTCCTGCAAGACACAGAGCATCTCCAGCAGCACGTCTATTTGCCCTGCTCATGCAGCTTGAAAGAGTATGAGCGGCAGCGGTGGGCGCTGCAGTCCTGGCAGGATGTCTTTGTGTCGCTGGTCCAGGGCCAGCTGCAGAACCTGTTCCTTTCACTCTCCCACCAGCTGCTGGCGATCACCCAGCTGACTGCCGCGCCCTCGCCGGCCGCAGCCACAGCCGGCCCCACAGGGGCGGCAGGCGGTGAGGCCTTCTTTGGCAGGACAGCAGCAGCAGCAGCTCCGCTGGCAGGCGGGGCAGCAGCTGGAGCGGAGGCTCCAGCCCCTTTTGCCGTGGTGGGCCGCCGGCTGAGCCTGCCGCAGCCGGCCACGCCAGGGGGCGGCGAGGCGCCGCCGCCGCCGCCGCTGCTGCTGTTGCTGCTGTGCCGGCTGTGCCAGGTGCTGGAGCGGGAGGTGCTGGGGAGCATCCTGCTGCGGCTGCAGGAGCTCTTCCCGGACAGGCCAGGGCTGGGTGGCGGCAGGGAGGAGCCGCCTGCCTTCGTGGCTACCGAGCTGGGCAGGTGGGTGGTGCCCCTGGCCTGATTTCCTGGCTTGGCTTGTGCGACTTTGCTGTGTCCTTCGCCTTCAATTGGTAGGTCAGTTGTGCGGTTGGCGGGCCGACTACTTGACTTGCCGACTAGAGGTGTGGCACGTTCTAGGAATGTCTTTTCCTCGCTTGCCAAGGCTCGGCGCAGCATCTGTGTTGGCAGATGCTGCCATGCAGCTCTTCTTCCCTCCATTACATGGTAGCATGAGTGGGCCTGGCTGCAGTCATCTGTGTGCATATGCCTGTACGCAGGAAGATCAACAGCGCTGCGGAAACCTTGCTGCGCGGCTATGTGGATGCTTACGGGCGGACATTGACAATAGCTGTGAGGCGGAGCATGGAAGCAACGGACTGGCTGAATCACAGGGAGCCCAGGGCGCCGCGGCTTGTATGCGACTTCATTATCGAAAAGATGACAGGTAACGGGGGCGGCTGTGGGAGGCTTGGACTGTTCCGTAAGTCCCATTCAGTGTCTTACCTCTATTAAGGAATGCCTAAGTTAGCTGAGCACCTGTGATGCAAAGCAGGAAGGCAGCGATCTACTGTCATGATGATTGGTTGCCTGGATCCTCCAAGACGCAGCTCCTGTTCAACAGAGATCCAGGTCTGCTCAATTCACCATGCCGGTGCACATACAAACCGTCCCGTGTAGAGGACAGCACCAGCCCGGCAAGGGATGTTCACTCTTGGCTTCTGTTTATGCCCTGCAGAGGCGGATGCGGAGGTCGGGTGCATGACAGAGGCCAGGAGTGCGCGCCACAGCCGCACCTCCTCCGTGTCAGTCCACCAGCTGTCACACAGCGGCAGCGGAGCACTGGGCCCTGCAGGAGGTCCGTTCGGCGGCGGCAGCAACATGGGCATGGGGATGGGCATGGGTCTTTCACAGCCCCTGGCAGGGCCTGGTGGGGCCGCGGCAAGGACCCAGCAGGAGGCCATGGAGGCAGCTGTTTCCAAGGTCTTCTTACAGCGGGACGGGTAAGCCATATGGACCCGGCAGTTGGGTCGGCTTTTCGCTGGCTGCTCTGGACGGGTGCACGCTCTTCTGCAATGACTGGGCGGTGCTGTCCGGGTCAAGAGGGAGGGAGCAAGGGAGCGTTCCTGCTGCTTCACCTAGACCATAAGCCAGCAGTACATGTCTGGTGAAATGAGCTGCATAGAGTCATGGGCTTCTCCTTGTAAGCGTCTGCATGGCGACGTTCTCCTGCCTGGCTGGAAACTCTGGTTCGATGCAGGCGGCTCCCTGCCATGGAGCTTCGTAGCCTCCACTGGCTTACGCGGTCCTTTCTTTAAAAAATGGTCAGTGCTGAGCTTGCCTCCTGCAGACCCGGTGGGCTGGAGCTGTCGCGGGGTTCGCTGCTGGCAGCCATCCTGGCGCAGGCGCTGCGCTCCGTGGTGGAGGCGGTGCGGCTGACCACCCTAGGCCGCGCAGGCTTCCAGCAAATCCAGCTTGACATCCATTACCTTCGGCCGCGGCTGCAGCAGTTTGTCAGTCGAGGTGGGGATGATGTCTTCAAAGGTCTGCTGAGGCAGTTTGTCGCTGGGGCTGTGAATGGTCCCTGTTTGAACCTGGGAGCTGGCGCTGGGAAGTATCTGCGCAGAGTTGAGGGCCATACATAATCCTGCGGAAAGCGCTTTGGCTCTCACAGGGTTGCCGCGTGACCTCTTGGGAGGTGGGTGGGCGTGCGCAGATGCGGTGGGTGGCTGTGATTTTGAACTAGAGTCGCGCCTTCTGAGAGTGGCAGCTGGTGCTGCAGGAGAGTTGGCAGGGTGGTATCAGCGAGGCTGCAATTGATGTCCGACTTGGCGACTGGTAGGCGGAATTGCGGGGTATAGGGGTGCTGACAAGGCTGGTTGCAAGTATTGGTCTGTGGCCCTTCCTCTGTGCAGGTCCCGGGGCTGGGGAGGCGCAGGGCCGGGAGGCGTTAGCTCTGCTGGACGAGCTTCTGGGAGCGGCCATGGAGCGCTGCAGCCAGCCACTGCTGCTGGAGCCAGCGGTGCTGGATCGTATCGTGGCTGGGGCGCTGGCAGCCCAGAAGCAGCAGCAGCAGCAGGCGCCGGGGACTGGGGCGGCTGGTGGGGCATCCTTGTCACTGCTGTGATGCGGGTGAAAGGTAGCCGTGTGCTCAAAGAATGAGCGGCTAGCGGGGAGGAAGATAAGGATGTGAAGGGGGCCTTTCCTGGATAAGAATGCAAGGGCAGGCACGCAACTTGGCAGAGGGAGGTCTCAGACACTTACATCTTTGAAGGCTACTTGCTTTTGACCTGTGTAACACGGACTAGTAGTCTAGGGAAGTGAGAGGGCAGCCACCTGGTACTTGTGGGTAAGATTAGCAGTGAAACAGCACATAGTGAGAGTTTGCAGGCTTGAGTATCAGTCTTGTCACCATGTACATCATAGATCCGGGTCATTACAGGTTTTGACCGCATTTTTTTATTGTTTCGCGTTTTGGCACCGCTTACGTTTTGTGGGGAGCAAAAAGCCAGATAACATAAAGGAATCCTAGCCTGCCTGCCTTTGATTGACAGCATTCAAGACATTGTTGCACCCTTGGAAGACATAGGTATCCCTTTGCCCTTACGACCCTCCCCAGAAACTCCCAGGCCATTTATAGCGTGGGGTCCAGCGGCCGCCGGCAGCACGGCGGTACACCTGCCGCGTGACTTCGGTACCGGCACTGACACTAACTGTGGCAGTGAGCAGCAGCACATCGGGCTCGCTCAGTGCGTAGACCTCCCTGAGGGTTCCTGCTCAGGGGGTGAAAGTGCGCTGAGTCATTACCAAGCAAGTAACTGGTCCTTTGCCATACAAAATAGTTGCCAACTGCTAGGCAGTGGAACACTTGCCAGAGCCACCCGTTGCCCTGACCAACACTGTCATGACACGCTGCATCCAAGCAATTTGCAGCCTAGCTCAGAGCCTCGCCTGTGTTGGGTGGCCCCCAAGAGATGTCAACAGTGAACTCTCCCAGGTCACCAGTGCTGGCAGTGGCCTGCTGCCTCCCAGGCTTCAAATCTCGCCGGCTCATGCCGGTGGGATGCCCCAGGCTGAACTCCTCCGTGACCTTGAAGAATGGTACCACTGCATGCAGCACACAGTCCTGGTGGTATGCAGCCTTCTGGGCAATGCATTGTTATGGCTATTATGCGGTAGGAACCGACTACACATGAGGCAAGGGAGAAAAATCGTGCAGGGTCTTACCCGTCAGGTATCTGATGGCCACCTTGGCACCAGACCGCTCTAACTCAATCCCCTCCAGCAGCTGCAGCACAGGAACATGGCCTTATGCCAAGCCTTGGGTGTTGCTCTATCGCAAGGAGGACTTTTGTGTCGACCGCTTACGGGCCGGGCTTGTGTGCCATGTGACAGTTGTTGACCAGGTTGATGCAACAAAGCCCACACAGAGAGTGCTGCCAACACAACATCGGGAGATAACGATATCTTCCCTTCCAGGGCATACCCTTGCACGGGACTCAGGCAGAGGCATGTGTGTACCCCCTGTGCCACAACAGGAAGCGGCATGTGTTCCCGCCTTACTTGCATTGCCGTGGTCCTCTGCAGCCCCCCAAGCTGCATCAGTTGCAGCGCCCGGTCATAGGATGCCATGTCCGAGGCTTCGATATCTTTCAGCCAGACACCACACATGCTGTCTAGCATGCTGCTGCCAGCACCGCTGTCACTGCTGCTACTACTTTGGTTACTGCGACTGAGCCTGCTGCTGCCTACAAGAGGAGGTTGCTGGCTTGACCCTAAATCTCCCATTGCCAGACTGCTGCTCCTGCTACTATGGATGTCTCCAGCATGGCTGCTTGAGGCCTGCTTAGCTACCATTTGTGCCGCTGACCCCTCCGAAGGCGGGAACCTAGCAGTGGCACCTGGCAAGCCTGCTTGGGACTGGTTGCTGCCCGACTGTGTTGCCCACCCTGCTGCTGGCATTGCTTGCCCCGGTGGCGCTGGGCCTGCA
Source organism: Parachlorella kessleri (assembly GCA_001598975.1). Classification (NCBI taxonomy): domain Eukaryota; kingdom Viridiplantae; phylum Chlorophyta; class Trebouxiophyceae; order Chlorellales; family Chlorellaceae; genus Parachlorella; species Parachlorella kessleri. Next base: position 74,614 of record BBXU01002799.1, read on the forward strand.
AGCATTTGCAGCAAGGGTGCTGCGCCTCCCAAGAGAGGCACCAGCGGGGTAGGCACCTTCACAAGCTGCTCTGCCGACTCCTTGATGTAGCATATCTTGCCGCAGCTGTCTACCCGATAGAAGCTCAGGCCTGACAGCAGCGGCAGGGCCCTCCCTTGAGCCTCCATATGCCAAGAAATAGCCATGCTGTGAGGCTGCTCCGGAGAGGAAGTGGGTGTTGAGTCATCCACTACTAAGTTCCAGTCGCTGGGCGTGGCTCCCAGTAGGGTTTGCAACACCACCCTCACATCCTGCAAGAAGGCAAGGGGAGTACACCATAGACACCATGTGTCACATTATGTGAGGATGAACACTTCGTCAACAAGAACACCCAGCAGCAGTTATCTACCAGCCCAGGAAACACAAAGAAGGAACGCAAGGAAGAGCCATTTGTAAGCTGTTGCACATCTGCTCGCAAGCCAACTCACCTGCTTGCCGTGATAGGGTTGGGGATATGCCAAATTATGGTATGTGCAGTCCTCTGATAACTGCCCCACCATGGCATCCAGGTTGCGAGCATTGAAGGCTTCGACAAACTGATGCACACTGCAGCCCGCGCCAGCACTTCGTATGGCACAACAGGCCGGGCGGGATCGTCTGCCTGCCCTGGAACCCTGCAACTCAACGCTTGTTGTGTGTCAGCACAGGTCAGCGGCCTGCTTGCTGAGCAAGTGGCCCCTGACAGCTAGCTAGGGGCAACACAGAGTGGCAGTCTTCTTGGCGCCTCGCCTTACCGTGAGGTGGCGCAGGTGCAGAAACTTCGAGTGTAACATTGTCCTCCTGGTTGCGCTGGTGCTGCAAAACACGAGATGTGCCACTTTCAGTGTGAGGCCACCGACCGTCACCCCACGACTGGCTTGCTAGGACTCAGCGATCACTCGCTCCATATCCAGCTTACAGCGCCTTCTACACTCTTGTATGCTAACACACCTCCACCCTCGAAACCAAGTTGTCTGGAAATGACTGGCTGGCCTGACATGGCTCCTAGTGGGCGCGCCGCCAAATGCGCCGGCTAGGCTGGTCATCGTGCAGTCGTGATTCCAAGCAGCAGGTTTGAGCCTAGGTTGATTTGTAGGCATGTGCAGGTCTTCAACGCCATGTCATGCCAGGTAGGCACTTCAAGCGTAGCAGGCCCGTTTCAACTTGTTGATTCGATTGATTGCTCTGTTTGTTCTGCCAATTGGATCGGCTGCCAAGGCTTTTACTGCAAGTGATCCACCTGCTTTCTGCTGCTCGGCCTTGTAAACCTACTGCTGTCAATTGACTTGTCAGTATGCTTACAGCACTGCTGTCGATCTTCACCCAGAAGAACAGCTTTCAGTCCCACGGGATCCCCACCCTGCAGAGCACCACAACTGCTGACACCAGCGACAGCAGTGAGGAGGAACACGTAGCAGTGCAGCTGCTTGTGGCTGGCGAACAGGTGCAGCTGGTCTTTGCCTGCCGTGGGAAGAACATATCCCAGGTAGAAGAGCCGGAGGCCGACGACCTGCGGTACCGCGTGCAACTACAGGTGGGTTTGCACAAAGTGGTTTTACTCTGCTTCTTTTAGGAATGGAACTGTGGTTGCGGCCTGTCTCTCTAGCTTCTGGCGAGCAAAACCACTAGCAGCGCCCTGATGCCGCTTGCAGGAATCTTTCAGCCCTGCACGCCCAGTCCACCTGATTTTGCTGCCCACCAGCAAGGAAGCCAGCAGCAGCCTGACACACAGCGTGAGCGCGTGGCTGACTGACCGCGAGTCCGAGGCAGAGCAGGAGCCCACAGTGCAGGTATGCGCCCTTTCTGCTTGGCCTGCCCTCGCGATTTATTTGTGGCCTAGTTGATGGACACCATTTCACCTGCCTCGAAACACAACTGCGAACCTCAGTCTCCAAAATTCCCTGCCCTGGCAAGGATTGACAAAGCACGCTTTAAGAGTTCAGACCCCTTTGTGACGGAGGTGCCAGCAGCTGCTTCTGCAGACTCCAGCAAGCAAGCTTTCACTTGGCAAGCTTGCCCAGAAGCTCAGTCCAAACTTCAGGAGGAAAGGCAGCCCAACCACCAGCATCCCAAGGCCCAGCGGGTGGAGCATCACTGCGTCACCCTGACGCACGGTTGTTTTACCAACCTGGGTATCACAAAGATGCCAGGAGACTGCAGAGGTGACTGGACCATGCCACCTTTGGTGGCGCGGTGGCATTGGTGCGAGCAAACATTGAAAGCTGTTAATTGTAAGGGGCCTTACGCAGTATTAAGTGCTGAGAGCAGTACCTGTAGTCTAAGCTAGTACAGCCTGCTAGTGAGAAGAGAAAGACCAAGTGAACGTCACGTGTATCATGACCCCATGCTGAGGTATGCCCTCTATTTCATCTGTCTCTGTAGTGGGCTCCCACGCTTGTATGCATGCATATGCCTTGGTAACCCATTACTATGAAGCCCTTCATTGGACGGAAATTTGGTGATGTACACGTTTTTGGTTTGCTGCAAAACTTGCAACGGGGGCATGCATATGCACAAGGTCAAGCAATTACTAGCAAGGAGCTGCCTGTACAGATTCAAACCTTGAAAGCAAGGTGGCAATTACGGCAAACCCTTGACGATGTGTTCAATGCGAGCAACCAACAGGCATCACAACAGAAGACGAGGAGGCAAGGCAGGCTTTGCAGGCTCGCAAAATGAGAGACAATGCAAGATGGCTCAATGCAATCTAGCTGACTGTCGCTACACGTCATTCTGGCGCATATCAAAATACAGGGTTGCACGCACTCGTCTGGCACAACATCACCTGGCGTGCGTCACATATACAATATTTTGGGGATATCTCACACGTAAGTTGCAACAATGCCGCCATTATCGCAGCACAGCTCACGCTTCACTGCATAACAGACATGGAATAGGGGCGCATCAGCCAAGGGTCCCCTCGATGGTGGGCGCAAATACCAGCAATCCAGAGTTTTCCTGCACACATTGCTCGTTCTCAAGCGAGGGCCTTGCACGTGGCAGCCAACGAGCGCTAGCCTCACTCTCTTGCTTTGGTTTGCCTCTCTCGCACACAGTTGTCCAGTCCAGTTGCATGTCCCCAGCCAGACACCTTCGCTTGGGCAACTCAGCAGAATGCAGCCCACCACCACTCTCGCAATCACTCTTGCGCAGTATTACTCATCGCTGCAAGCACGCCTACCTGGAGCAGCCTGCGCCCAGCCTGGCTCAGGCGGCGCAGCTTCTTGCCAAGGCCGGCCTCGCTAACACTGTCGTCCATGCCCTCCTCCTCGGCGGGGGCGGGGGCCGGGTCCTCTTCCTCACCAGTCATGTCAGCCTGCAGTGAGTGGAGGGAGGTGGTGAGGGGGAGGGGGGGGGGGCTGCAGTGTTTCTGGCACTCACTGAGAAGGAATGGATGCAACAAACAATCGCTTACTTCTATTTTCACAAGAGCGAGTGTGGTCGATGTCGGAAAGCTGGCTCACAATGCTCAAGACCCGTGCATAAAACAAAAGAATTATTTCGAATCAGCTCCTGCTGGCTGCCACCATGCCCACCTCCTGCCCGCAAAATTTGGTGGTGGCGTGCCGCTAAGCTAGCGGCACTGCTCAGTTAGAGACAGGTAGAAGGCAAGGGAAGGCTGCTACTTCTAGGCAGGCTGGCTTGCAGGTCGACACTCCTGTGCTTGACGGCAGAACTGCAGTAATGCACTACTGCTTGCCACCTCCACGACAGCTTCAGCCACTTTCAGCAGGCAGCCCACCACCACCTACGCTCTCCAAGTGCAAGCCAGGTGCCCTTCCCACCTGCAGCCTCCTCCTGCGCTTGCCCTCGCTCTCCTCCTCGGAGGCAGGTGCATCTCCCATATACTCCTCACCCTCCTCAGCCTGCATGGGGGCCACAGCGGAGTGCGGTGACCTACACATGCGCACCAAACCGTGAATGGCGGGCAGAAAGGCAGCAACCCAGCCCCGCAAGCGCTCTCGCTACAGGCATTGCGGCAGCCACTCAGTGGGCAACAGAAGCAGCTCTGCTCCTGAGCCAGTGCAATACCCACCAGGCTGCTGCATCCCACAGCGCCCTTGTGGCAGTGTGGGCCCACCGGTTGCTCCCGCGTCCCTGCTCGCTGCTCCTCTCCATGCCCCACCCAGTCAACCACACCCAGGCATGGCTCCCTTCAACAAAGTGTAGACGGGGCTGTAGTGCCCTCCGCAGTGCCCTCACACCATACCAAGTGCCTCAAAACAGCCTACCCAACCAACCTCCTGCAGCTTGCGGCTCATGCCATACTCTTCGGTGGCGGGTGCGTCCATGCCTGGGTCATCCTCAGATCCATCATCCTGAGCTAAGCGGCGCCGGCGACCCTCCATTTCGTCCGCTGGGGAAGCATATTCGTCTGACATGTCCTCCTGCTGCCAGCACCATGCAGCGGGTTCGGGACAGGCATGGTGCAGACGGGGCAGGAACATGGGTGAATCGCGTGGTGGACTAGACTAGACTAGACTATTTCACCATCGTGCTGCCAAAGGAGAGCTAAAGCTCTGCAGAGGACTGGAAGTAATAGCAACATACCCATATGGTATGCATACCCATGATCCTGTCCATGCTGAGCAGGAGGGAATCCCTGGAGTTGGGGTCCTTCCAGAGTCTATGAGTGACCGAGAGCGGGAGGCATCCCTGGCTGGTAGGGAACAAGGGCAGCCTCCGCACAGGGGTCATCATTGAGCCAGTACTGCTCCCTTTGGGGCCACTAGTTTGTTGCTGTGTCAGCACAACATTCACCTGGAGAAGCTTGCGCTTCATCCCCTCATCCTCAGCAGCAGGTGCATCCATATAATCATCCTCCAGCCCCACTTGCTTCAACCCTCGTGTTGGCTGGCCTGCAGGCAAAGTGCACTGATTGTGGGTCCCTCTATGCTCCAGGCCATTCATGATGCTTGAGAACCTCATTACGCGACTTCCAGGCCGCGCGTTGCGTCGCCAGAATGTGAAATACTATTCTGTCACTGCACTGCTTACCTGCAACCTCTGCTAGCACCACTACTTGGGTGGAAGCGAAGAGAGCCAGAAGTGCAGCGACCTTCCAGGCCCTAGTCATACTGAGCCTCGCTGTGCCAGACGCAGGGTGAGTGGGAGCCGATGTCCAAGCTGTACAGCCTGGCTGCAGGCTTCCAACCCTTGCAGTTTCCTGGATCAATGGACAGTAGACTTCTTCACAGCCCTGCATGAAGCCCTTGCTGCCGCAACATATCACCACTTGTCATCCTAGGTGCGGCTTGGCTCCATGCGTGGCGTCTCTCGTAATCCCAGCAGTAATTCGTCAGAATGGCCTGAAGAGGGGGAGAGGCCTGCATGACTCTAGTCACCAACTCTTCACAACTGTCGGCGTTTAATGGCACCACCAGTTGCTTCCAACCATGCAAGACATTCCATATCCCCTACTGCGCATGCGCAGCCCCTCCCAGCAACCATGGCACTGCAACTTGGCCAACTTGCCCATGGGCGTCCTATGTATTATGTCAATGTCACGGGTCGGCCGCTCTGCTCTCAGGATTCCGTTTCAACAAGCTGAGAATGTCCTTTGCTAGGGCTGCCCGCTCCCAGTGTCAGCGCTTAGAGCGAGCCGAAGGAATTGCGCCTTAGCGCCAGTGTCACTGCTTAGAGCAAGCAAGGGATTGCGCCTTAGCGCCACAGGCCATTGCTATAGCGGGCCAACGGGGACGCGTGATTGACACACGCTTAGATAGGCGCGCACTCTATGAACCAGGCGGGACGCTGTGGCCAATTTGTGGGAACTCATCAGGACTCGTCGGACATTCACGGTGTGGCGGAACCAATGGAGGGTAGGCAGGCTAAACCCGCCCAACATCTGGCGGGCAGGGTTGCTTTGCATCCTGCAGAGGAGCTCCGTGAGGTGAGCTGCACTTGAGGTTCAGCTGAGGGATTCAAAATCCGTCAACATGCATGCTGTGCGTGCAATGCAGCAATTGTAGAAACCGATGGCACCCCTAGGCCTAGCTAGGCCTCTGCCCACTGTTGGCCTGTTTATCCACCGTTTCTACGGAGTCTGGTATAGCCTGCGTGTGGATCACAATCCTGGGAAGTCTTCAAACGATCAAGCATGACGCATGACGTGGTGCCTCTTTAAAAAGCGCCTTACCTCCCCTACACTGATGACAGACTTAGCTCTAGACCGCTGCAGGCGACAAGAACAGGAAGAAGAAGCTGGTGATTAGTTTTAAGGGCGCTATCCAATACATACTGTATAGAGTAGCATATTCACCAACACTTCGGTACCTAGGAAGCCCGCTCGCATGGCGGCCCCGCAAGCTGGCTTTGCTCCAAATTGAAGCAAATTAATGATGCTCACGCTGGAGAAGTCAGGGAGTTCAGCCGCTTCGGCACCAGCCTGCATAATCCAGAAACCCCCAGCAGCTCAGTCGAAATGAAGTAAGGCGGGTATTAGCCAGCGGGGCCTTGTAAGACTACTCCAGGCGGAGTCTAGGAACGCTAGGGACGACAAGCTGTTACAGAAACAGAAGGCACTCGCTCTCAACACGCTGGTCCTGCCTGCCTTTTCACGCTCAACCCACTTGCCCAGTAGCGTCACAGTGACCCGCAAAAGTCCGCTATACTGACAGCCTGCTATTGCTGTTGCAACTTCGTTTGGATATGAAGGAAAGGCAGTAGAGCTTGCAGCGACGAGCAGCGACGGCGCGGAGGGAGCCATCCTCCAGCAGGACATCTTTCAGCGGGACGCCTCCTGACAGGGAGGAGACTTGGGTGCCCTGGCCTCTGTCATGGCAACCATGACCTCTATCATGTGCGGCCCTGGTTCGGATGCGCTGTCTAATGGCTATAGCGCTGACTCGGTGCCGGCGCAGCAGCAGCAGCAGCAGCTTAACTGTGTAGCCTCGGCAGCCACTGCCAACGGTGATACAGCGCATCCCAACGTGTTCGTGCGGGGGCTACCGCTGGCATGGGGGGAGAGCGAACTGGCCTCAGTGTTTGCGGCGTACGGGGAGCTCTCCAGTATTAGGCTGGTGCGGCACTCCATGACCAAGCACTCCCTAGGGTGAGCCGGCTGTAGGGGCTGTCATGGATCACTATGTGTCTAGCGCAGGAGACACTGAGCAGGTGGTCAACAATCTGGGGTTGTCGGTGTGCATCTGTGCTACATCAACACCGCCAACTTGTCCTCCCAGCCCCGCATCCCACCGGCCACTCACTGGTGCGCAGCTGGCAGCAGCGCGCAGGGGCAGCTATGCCTGTTGAAAGTGCCGAGCTTGATGTTGGTGCGACGGCTGCTTGCAGGTATGGCTTTGTGCGGTTCAGCCATGTGCAGGATGCGCAGGCAGCCATCAGCTCTCTGGACGGCACAACTGTGCTGGGCCACAAGCTGCAAGTCAAGTTTGCAGACGCAGATGCCGGCCCACCCGCGGCCGCTTCACCCTCCGGGCTGACCCCCTCTGATAGCTGCTATGCTAAGCACTTGCCAGCAAGCTGGGGGGTGAGTGCCGCGTTTTCTTTTTTGTTTACTCGTGGTGGAAGGAGTATTGCATGGTGCCTTGCCTGCTGGCTTTTGCAGATACCTGCGAAGTCAGGGCTTGACAGTTACACTTGAGGGGACTGGCTCAGGCAGGCCAGCTTAAGTTGGCAAGTCCATTCGCGCAAGGCACTGGACACATGAACGAGCTGTTGAGGAGGTAAACTAACCTGCTGGGTGGTGATAGTTTATGGCTTGTGACTCGCGGCAAGGGCACGCTTCAACGAGCAGGTGAAATTGCCCTTTTTATGCAGGCTCGAGAGGTGCAGCAGTTGTTTGAGGCGCACGGCGCGGTACTGGACGTCAAGCTGTTCCCCTGCCTAGACCAGTTCCGAGGGGCCAGCGCCCTGGTCAGAATGGCTTCTGTGGAGGCGGCGGAGCGCGCCATCAATGCCCTCAACAACACCACACCGGCCAACGGGGTTCAATCCCTCATTGTCAGGTGGGTGGAAGCCGGTCTTGGCTGGGGTAGGGGCTACGGAGAGGCGGGTGTGGTAGCTGGGTGGTGTACTGCGGGGAGCACAGCACTGGCACACGTAAGTTGTAGAGGGTCTTGGTCGGACCGGACGAGGACCAGCTCAGTACTACCGTCGATAGCGGCGTAGGGGCAATTGGGAATGTTGGCCTCCGGAAAGCAGCGGGCCAGGCGTCGATTTTGGCTATCGTGATGTACGATCTGCTCTCTGCTTAGCACCAGTGACCGGTCAGCAGTCACCGTCTTTAGGCTGCATTGGGTAGTAGCTCACCTGCCAGTGCCGTGCCTTCCTCTTTCCGAACAGGTTTGCGGAGTCTGCCGCGGAGAAGGCTGCCCGCCTGCAGCGTCGCGAGCGGCAGCAGCAGCAACAGCAGCAGCAGCAAGCGAGCCGGGCTGCCGCGGCGGGGCTGCCGCGCTCGGCGCTCAGCTCGGGCAACCTAGGGCCGCTGAACAGCCAGCACAGCCTGTTGGCCACCTCGCCGGCATTGCTGTCGCCGGAGCAGCAGCTGCAGCAGGTGGGCTGGGTAGTTGCGTGTGTGTGGTGTGGTGTGGCTGCGTGCGCCGTGCATGTCCTACGGGGCAGAGGAGGCGAGCTCGTCTTGGGAGCGACACCTGCACTGGTCTCACTTCATTGTTCAGCTGACAATGCCCAGCCAAGACCTGACCGGGAAGCTCGACCTGTTGGTGATGACGAGCGCAGCAAGATGAAGTACGACACCTGGAGTAGAGTGTACTGCAGGCCCTTTCGGCGCTCTCGCTGGGTGCGGCCGACAGCACCCTGAGCCTGCCGCAGCTAGTCGGCATGGGCAGCGGCGGGCTGGCGGCGCCGCCCACGCCTCAGCTAGTGCGGCCGCCGCCCGCGGCCGCGGTGCCCCTGGCGCCGCCCATCCAGGTCAACTACCAGCCGCCGGTGTTGTCCACCGTCGCCCTGCGGGGTAAGCTTGTACGATGTGCCCTTGAGGTGCTGTCGATTTGAACCGAGTTGCATGCCTGCTCTCGGTTGCTTTAGGTGTTGACTTGCCAGTTGCACCGCCGGTGACATAGTAGGCCATCCTCGTGTTGTGCCGTGGGTGAAGCAAACGAGCAGGGGTTGCCCAGCAGGCCAAGGGGGGTGGGTTAAGGGTGCAGTTGCTACAACCAGGGTGATGGATTGGGACGAGGGCACCTGGCTTGCGGGCGCGTGAGGGGAGCATTGCATCCATTTGTTGCCTGCAGGGCTTCCACAGAACGCGGACCGCCTGTGGGTGTATGAGCACTTTGCTCGTTTCGGGCCCATAGCCAGCATGAGGCTTGTGTTTGACGAGACGACAGGCCTCTGTACCGGCTCGGGGTGAGCTGGGCCATCCCTTGTACTTGGGCTAGGGAGTGCCATGGCTGGGATGGGCTGCCGTATGTGCTGGTGGTCAGCGAGCAGGAAGGGTTTGGGGTTGATAAGCAGTGTATGCCTCAATTTTGCCGGGTGTTGGTGGCGCTCATGCTTGTATGTGATTATTGAAAGCCGTGCCTTAATGCCAGCCTTTGCAATGTCAGCACCAGATTGGACTGTACTGGGGGCTTAAGATGTGCTGCATCACGCGGGTGTGCTGCCGCCCCATGGAGGGCTTACAGTGCCTGAGCGTCGAGGTGAAGTGCTCCACCCTGCCAGCTATGTTGAGCTTGCTAAGCTTGCCTGCAAAGTGGAGCCCACGTGCCGTTGCCTGCGATTTACTTTAAGCTTTCAGCAAGGTTTACTGTGCTGTGCAGGATTATCAACTATGCCGACCACGGCGCGGGCGACCGCGCGCGTCAGGTGCTGAGCGGCATGCGCGCCGGCGACAAGGTGCTGCAGGTCCTCGTGCAGCAGGCGGGGCAGGGCTCTGCCGGGCCCGGCGTGCTGACGCCCCAGGCCTCCGGCCAGGGACCCAGCCTTGCGCAGCGGCAGGCCAGCCAGGCCGCCGTGGCCGCGATGGCGGCAGCGGGCCTGCAGGGCATGCCGTCTTCCACCATGCCGATGGGCTACGGGGGTGACGGCACGCCCGCCTCGCCGCTGGCGCTCGCCTTCCCCACCTCCACCGCCGACTGGGGCCAGTCGCCGTTCAACATGTCTGGCATGTGAGCGCAGCGCGCGTGTGCCCTGGGCGACAGGCTATGGGGCTCGCAGGGTGGCTGCCTAGGGGGCTCGACGGTTGCGGCAGTTGGTGCCTTGGCTGGTGGCGCGCGCGCGTTTGTGCTGACCGAGGCAGACAGCGGTGGCTGCTCTTTCATCCATCAGCACAGCAAGTCGCAGAGTCGAATCGGTGTCGTAGTATTCCGTCAGCCTTCAAGACCGTATATGTGCTGAGTTATAAGAGTGTCTGACAATCAAGCTGCGAGTGGGAGTGAGGCAGGGACCTGCTCAGCCACCCACATTCTTTTATTGCGTAATGGTGCCTCACTGGGCTGTACGCTTATACAACTGGTCTGAGGAATGGCAGGTGGGAGAGGAATAATGCGACGGGGGTGTGGCTTTCTCCGCATGCGTGCCAGCAGTGCACTGCCCGGACTTGGGCAGGGCTGGGTGGCAACGGCATGCGGCTTGGGCCAGGCACGCGTGCGCTGAGTAGGTCTTTTGTGGGGGAGGTTGCCTTGACATAGCGCTGGCACCCTAGCGTGGCAGCTAGATCAAGTTGGGCAGGTTATTTTTTCTGGGTCTATGCTGGCTGCTCCGCAGGATTAGTCCCTTCTCTGAGCTGTTGTTGCCCAAAGGCAGCATTACCCCCTCTATGTATGAGTCATTGGACCTGTTATGGGTTGTTTCTGCGGAGGGGGCAGCTGGTTACGCACCTTGGCTGTTGGTGCTGCCAAGCCAGTTTTCAGCTGCCTGAAGAGTTGGACTGGGAAGGTTGTTTTGGGATACTAGGTTCTGCTCTTGCTATAACCTGCCATCACTCCCTATCTTCGAGTATCGTTGGGTTGGGCATATTCTGGGCAGTAGTTGCCTGGTAGCTTTTGCTTGACCCGTCATACGCACTGCCTGCATGGTCTCTGGAGTGCACAGCTCTTTCTGCGCACCGCAGCACGGTTTTCCCCATCGGTCGCTGGCTTTGCTTGCAAGCCGGTCCACAGTCATTATGTCACCTGTGTTAGTAGTGGCACCGTGAAAGTGCTTGTGTGAGGCAGCCTGAGCTGCGGCGTGAGAATGCTCCGTTGTGCCTGTGTGTGTGTGTGTATCTCTAGCTGGCAGTGGGCGCGCCGGTCTAGGCCTGCTGGCCCCTACGTTAATGTTAAATGCAAGCATTATCGTTATGCTGTAGGTGAAGCACCTCTGCTGCCGTAACCTTTTCCCCTCATTTTCACCTTGGCCGTTGTAATGAGGTTGGCGTTCCATACCATCCTTGCCTTCCTGCGATAACGAGCTCTATCTCATGGTGTACTGCAGTTGGTTGGCCCTCCTGCGCCCTCGCTTCAAGCTTCTGCATATGCTCATATCTGCTAAAGAGCGCGTCTTGCTTTGGTTTAATTTACGATTGAGGCCATTCTCTCCTTGTTGTCGTTGCACGTTTGTATGTGGCTATTTTCAGTGGCATAGGGTGGTATATGGTCTCCCTGTTATGCAGCACTGCTTGGGTTCTGCGATTCCTGGCTGCCGTGTCAGGGACGAGTGACACCCATCCTAGCAGAACTGCCGTGCTTGTCATATTACTTATGACTTGGACCGGTTCACACTGGCAGACAGGACTTGTAGCGTTCGTCAAGGTTGGCCCTGGCATAGCCAGCTGAGGAAAGCGAGGCAAGCTTTATAGCTCTAGGAGAAGGAGTAGATGTGGGTAATGGCATTACCCAGGGGAAATGGTATTAAAGCTGCTCGTGCCTCAGCATACAGTGACTCAGGCTCATTCTGCATTCAACCCTGTCGGTCCAGTTCAGCCCAGCTCTACTCTCTGTTTGCACCACCTGCCACCTCTGCTAAATACAGTAGGGAGAGAACTACTGGCTCAGAACTCAGGCAAGACTCAGGCTCATTCTGCATCCAGCCCTATCAGTTCCGTCCAGTCCAGCCCAGCTCTACTTCCTGTTCGCACTACCTGCCACCCATGCTAATACAGTCTTGACAGTGTCCAGCCAAGTACGTTGGCGGTGGTGGGATAACATATGTGGGAGCTATTTGACCTAGGGCAGCCTAGCCTAACATGTGGGAAACTCTCAGTAAAACCCTTGCAGTACAGGTCAGCTCGCACAGTCGCGCATACCCCATATAGTGTCACTAGTTGTCACCTGCACCTTTGATCTCTGACCTTCGAAGGCTTTCCAAGCCAGCACCCTTCCCCTGCATTAGGGAACCAGGCACCCGGCGGACACTGAGCTCTCCCACCGTCGTGCTGTCTACCAACTTCAGCCTAACTCACGTCCCTGGCGGGGAGGTGGCACAGCTGTGTGCACCCTGCTGGCAACTGGGGTAGAGCCGCCTGGAAGCATCCACACGATCCTCCCCAAAGCAGGCACACTGTGTGCTGAGCTGCCCATCTCTGTCTGGTACCGCCACCTGCCGCGGGAACTGGCCGGTAGGGCACCACACCGCGCCGCCTGCGACAGCCGCAGATGGGGGCAATCCTCCAACTGTGCGTCAGGAGGGCATGGAGGCTTACTTTCCTAACGAAAGGAAGTGGAGGTCAGGCGGCTGGTGCTCTCTGCAGTCCAGACGTGGAGCGCAGTTTCCCATGCCACAGCGCAACCCCGGAGACTCTGTAACAGCCACTAGCTCAAGGACCCGGGTCCCTCTTATGATGCCCTGCCGCTGTGGTTAAGGCAATCAGACACAGGGTGCTACGGCAAACGGAGATTCTTAAAATGGCCGGTGGTGTACATATGCTAGAAGGATGGTATTAGCCACTGACCGGTGTCGGAGCGTCAACCAAGGTAGCCAAGTGATAGGCAGGATGCCTCGTGCCCAGAGGTATTCTAGGTCAGGTATGCTTTGCTGGTTGCCAGCAGCAACACTCACCCTCCGCCTTGGTCCACCGCACGTTGCAAGGTGTGTGGTGCCCTCCCGCCTCCCCGCCCTGCTGACGCTGCCGCTGCCTCTGCTGCCGCCGCTGTGCTGCGGCCTCGTCTTCCTGCCGAGCCAGGGCTTCCGCATGGCCCAGCAGCGCTGTAGGGTTGCCATCGGCATCATAGAACCGCCCGACCAGGTGCCCCACCAGCCGGTACTCCTGCACAACAGTTGAAGGCGCCCTCAGTTGCAGGACGGTGCCCCACCGCAGAGAGTGTGGGTGTGGCAAGGTAATTGTTTGTGCAGAGTAACAGATTGGCCGATGGCTCAGTAGAAACTCCTACCTAGCCGAGCCTTGGACAAGCCCACGCTGCCAAATCAATGCTCAAGAAATCCTTGTGCGCAGGACTACCACCGTTGCGGTGAAAAGTAGCTGAACAGTGCCACCACACCATTCAACAGAAGCCTGCATTAGCATGCCATGCCTTGTGCTCCAGGAAGAAGTCCCGCCACTTCACCAGCCCTTGGAACTCCTCAGCTGTGAAGTCCTCCACATCGTCATTCAAGTCCTGCTGGAACTTCCCTGCAGGTTGGCAAGATGCGTCCCCCAGTCAGCATTGGCGGCAGGGGGGGTGTTGTGAACAGCGGCAGCTGCCAAGGAGCTGGCGCACAATGGGTGTCAGGGGCAGGGAGGCAGTTTTGCCACGAGCTACTCTTCGCCTGGCTGAAGCAGTGGGTGAAGCAAGCCTACCAGTGACATATGCTCGTGATGCGTCTTTAGCCGCAAAGAAGCTGTAGCCCCCGCCTTTCCCTGCAACACAAGCCAATCTCATGGGTGAACTCTGCAGTGCAATGGCTTGCTTGTTCCCTCAAAGAAACACCAAACGAGACTGGGAAGACACATTAGGTACTGGAACTCCACACTTTAGGCCACTGAAGGGTTACACAAGCGTTGAGAATGTTACCAAGCGGTATGCTCTACCATAATGCCGCGCCCCACGGGTGACGTCAAACACATGTCCCATCACAGCGACATATATCTTGCGGCTGTGCTGGCCATCATATGGGCGCAAGTCTTCAGGCGTGTAGAGCCTCACCTGCACAGTGAGGTAAAACCCTCAGCACAGGCCAAGCCCACTGACAGACGTGCTAGTGCCATCCTGACTCTGGCTTTGGGGTGTTATAGGCAGGATAAGGAAGGACGTAGCAGCCAGTGCGTGGCCAGACACCTTGCTGCTGTATACAGTCCACTTCAATCGGCTGACGTTGTATGCTTCTGCAGCTCACCCCTCCAACATATGCTCCTGCAGTAGATTCGTCATGGTGTGACGAGAAGACTTGCAAGCACAGGACTATGAGCCCCACTACGGCTGCAAGGCTTGCTATGACATAAAGCTCAGCCCTCAGCGGCACTGATGCTTTATCTGTGCTTGGCTTAGGTGCAGCTCTGAAGGGAACCGCCTCCTTGCTGTCCTCTTGGGTGTCACCTGAGGGAGGCACTGGTTGGACAGTCAGCCGGGATTCTCTGTAACTGATGCCCAAAACACAGGAACGGCTGAAGAAGTGGTGCAGCTACCTAGATGGCACTAGGGCCGTGGGCTTTCTGTGTTTGATTCTTGCAAAAGCTGCACGATGTGATCACACCGAAGTCACTATTCGAACCAAAAAAAACTGACCTGAGAAATTGCCATCTCCTTTGTTGGCCCTTCTATGTAAGGCCTGTGACATACTAGCACCCGTGTCCGTATAGGCAATCAGATGTTCACCCCGTCTAGATTAACCTTTTCATGTTGCAAACGCCCTATGCCACCTGCTAGGCGCCAGGAGCGCGGGATCGAGAATCAGAAGCCCAGCAAGGTTCAAATTGCCGCAGCTCAGTAGCAGGTCCACCGATTGTGACAAAGTGCTGTTGTTCAGAGGCAGCATGGCCTTTGCAGCGCCTTCAGTGGGCGCATGCCCAAGCACCACTTTGGGCAAAGCAAGCAGCTTGCCATGGAGCAGGCTAGGACGACCACGCATCACCGCTACCTTCCATCAGGCACGGGTTTCTCTGTACCTCTACATCGCGGGCGATGCAGCTGGCTCCTTAGCAAGGGTTGGTGCTGCAGGTCAGAAGACGGCCTGGGCGCCACAAGGCAGCCTTGAAACACTTACCAAAGGCACAGCTGGGGCAGGAGGGGAGTGGTCCACCCCTAGCCAAACCCAGCAAGACGGCCCTACTGCGTTTGCCAAAGGTATGCCTGGTCACTGCTTGGTGGGTGTCAAGGGTTTGACTCGGATAAGATTCTAGGTATCGCTGTCAGCTAGCATGACCGATTTGGTTAAGGGGTCCGGGCCTCTGTCCTACCAGCGTGACATACCAGCTGTACTTGCTGTCTCAGTGTGTCTGTGGGAGAGACCCACCAACCCCAGGAACGCAGGAAGCCACATCAGCAGGGCTAACGGGAGTCCAGCCCTATCTGCATGGTTCTCCCCTCCCTATCCCCTGTTCGCACAGCCTGCTGCCCTTAGCAACTCCATGACGAATTCACGCTGCAGGTTGAGTGGGTGGTGTGCCAAGCAGTGCAGCTCCTCAGCCGAGGGCTCCGGGCTGGGAGTCCATTTACTCAGTTGGTACTTGCACCTGCCTGCAGGCTGAGCTTGAGAAGGAGCTGTCAGCCAGGAGCCTCCCAACCACGGGCCTGAAGCAGGAGCTGGCGGAGCGGCTTTTGCAGGCACTGACACAGCAGCAGCAGCAGCAGCAGCAGCAGGGCCCTGGGCAAGGGGAGCCCAGCACCAGTGGGCAGGATGCACCGGGTTCTGGGGAGGGGCAGCCTGTTGAGGCGGAGGCCAAACTGAAGCGGCTGACAAAGGCAAGGGGTTGAGGGATGTTCGGCGTGTGAGCTGGCAGCTGTCTGCAGGAGGGTGCAAATGTCGAGGGTGCAAGGCCTGTGCAAGTTTTGCCAGTAGGATTCGGTCTGGCCATGCAGCGCCCAGCCAATGGGGAGTGGGGGTTAGCTAAAGAAGTCTCTTGGGGCGCACAGAACACTGAAAGCAGCAGTATATTCATGCAGGTTGGTGTATGGAGGTTTGTTGAAGGCCGATCAGGTATTGTTCAGAGGAGGCCCATCGGGCTAGCCTGTCTGCTCTGGGGTTAGATGCCTCCTAGCATACATATCCAATCCATGTTGCAGGCGGAGCTTCAAGAGCGCCTGGTGGCACTGGGGTTGCCCAAAACCGGCAAGAAGGAGGAGCTGGTTGCTCGCTTGCTGGCAGCAGCCACTCCAGACGCAAAGAGTGCTACGCCACAAGGCAGGGAAGCGGCTGCAGCTGCTGGTGCTGCCAGTGCTGCTGGCGCTTTGCCTGCTGCGCCTGCTGGGCAGCCGAGCAGCCAAGGCTCCGGCAAAGGCGGGGAGAGGAGGGGCGGGAGGCTGCCACCGGTGGCGGCAGTTGTGGCAAAGAAGCACGAGAAGGACGAGATTCCCGCCTACCCTCCAGATGTATGTGGGTCCGGCGGCGGTACAGTCACCCTGAGCTATCCCACAGGGCGTGTGGGATAGACCGATATCTGCCTCTGCAAGCGTGCTGTGTGAAGTGTGACGTAAAGTGTTTTGCAGCTTCGCAAAGTGTGTGCTTAAGCCTGCTGATCCCCTGGTAACGCGGGCTATGTTCTCGCCCGCTCGTTGGGGATAGGAGTGGTCGTCAAATGGTTGTTTATGCATGTGGATGCCTATTTCATAATACTAAGCGGGTTCTACCCTTGTTCATGCCAAACAGTCGCTGGACGAGGAGGAAAGGATGAGAGAGGCTCTGGGGCCATATGCAGCAATGCCTGAGCGGGCCCCCGAGGCAGGCAAGTGATGGGTGGTGAGGGCATGGGTAGTCATGTTGGTGGCATCTGCTGAGCTTCCCAGAAGTCCTGGATCCCTGGCTCTTTGGGTTGTTGAGTTCTTGAGCGCCTGCAGTGTGGCTGATGGCTGGGGTAGTGTCAATCGGCCAAGAGCCTTGTTGCATGAAGACTGCCACCCCCGTCTGGGCGGCCAGGCATCCGTCATAAAAGCCAGATGCAAGCAGGCAGGCGGGCATCTTTGGGGACTTGTACATGGTTCCCATCAGCACACGCGATATTGGGTGTCGCGTCTGTGTCTAGCAGGAAGTTTCCAGTCTGTGCTGCTGCAGATCTGCTGCCAAGTGGGGTCCTGGAGGAGGATGAGCTTTCTTCCTTAGAAGCCAGCGACCCGCCGGCAACTGCACCACAGCCAGTGGCAAACTGGCGGTGGAAGAAGAAGTCCCAGGCAGCGGCACAGCCGGCAGCACAGGCGAGCCCAGCAGCAGAAGTACCCGCTGCTCAGCGGGCAGCTCCTGCGGGGCAGGCAAGCCAGCCAGCTGCAGCCGCGGGAGCGGTAGTACCCCGTTCGGAGGCGCCTCCCCAGTCACGTGCAGGGCCTCAAGCGGGTGAGCAGCCGCAAGGGCAGCAGGCAGAGCGGGAGCTGCAGCAGGCAGCCGAGACCCTTAAAGCCACTGGGGCGGGGGTTGCAGCCGCGGAGGAACCTGGCGAGCCAGCTGGCAAGGAAGCGGCAGAAGAAGGCGACTCTCAGGGTGATGCTGAGCTGCCGCCTCCTGCTGCCTCCCCGCCCAGCCCTGGGGGGAGGGCAGCAGCCGTGGACAAAGGCACACCCCAGCCAGTTGCGGGGTGGCGGTGGAAAGCTACCGTGGCGGACGCTGCTGGCAGCGGCCCAGCTCCTCCCAGTGAGAAGGCACCTGCAGGTGGGAGTGCCTCAGCTGTGCCGCAGCAGGCACAGCAGCCTGCAGAGGCAGCGCCGCAAACCCGACCACAGGCCGAGGATGGTGCTACAGCAGGGCCCCAGCCAGTGGCAGACTGGAGGTGGAAGCCTCACGCGGCCGGTGCAGCTGCTGCTGAGGGTCCAGCAGCAGGAGAGCGGCAACAGCAGGCTGGGGAGGGTGACAAGGCAGGCCCCCAGCCTGTTGCAGGCTGGAGATGGAAAGCTGGTGGCAGTGCTGCCGCTGGGAACCCGGCGCCTACAGAGGCGGCAGCAGCACCAGCCGCGGCTGGAGCTGTTTCTCTTTCGGTAAGCCGCTCTCCGGCTGAAGCTGCTGCCAGCCGTGCTGCTACCTCCCAGCGCTTGAGTGATGAGCCTGCCAGTGGCGCTACTGCAAACCCGGCAGTTGCTGCTGCAAGCGACGACGTCAGCCCGGTGCCCCTACTGCGGCAGCCCATCAAGCCCCGGCCGGTGGCTGCATGGCGCTGGCAGGGCAGGCAGCTGCCCCGTGCAAGCGCTGCCCCCAAGAATGCACCTGCAACCAGGGCGGCAGTAGCGGCAGATCCCGCAGCAGCGGCCGCAGCGCAACAACCAGCACAGCAGCAGCAGCAGCGACGAAAGGACGGTGCGCAGTCCAGCGACGTTGGGGTTGCCGAGGAAAGGAAGGAGACCAAGGAGGCAGTGCCGCCACTGGTCCAGGCAGTGGCAGCTGCTACTGCCATGGGGGAGGTGTCGCTTGAGGGTGCACAGTTGCCCACCGCAGAGACGCAGGCGCTGGATGACTTGATGGCCGATATTGCAGACGATGTGCTGTCTGAGGCAGCCACGGCCGCCGCCTTTGCGGAGAGACAGGGAACAGTAAGTAGCGTCCAGGCCTCCAAGGCTCAGCAGCAGCAGTTGCAGCAGCGAGAGCAGCAGCCGCAGCGTGAGGCGGGAACCAAAGCTGCCGGAGGGGGCAAGGAGCGAGATGAGAAAGCCCAGGTGGCGGCAAGTGCAGCGCCAACCAAGGCGGCGCCAGTGGCAAAGGTAGGCAATGTGGGGGTAGGGTCGTCGGCATCTGTGCTTGCTGGGAATGCACAGCAGTTGGAGGCACTTGGACCACAGGTCTCGGCACAGCGTGACACGACTTTGCATTCGACGTCAGAGGCCCTCACAAGGCTGCCGGCCTGCCTTCCTAGTAGGAAAGCTGCAGTTGCTTTGTCAGTCAAAGCCTGGTGGCTCGGCTCAGCAATCACAGTCGAGGTCCCATGCTGCGCCTGCTGCTTTGGCAGTTCTTATAACCTTGCACCAGCCGCACGCTCCTGGCTGCTGCAGGCGCCAGCACGAGAGGCCCTGCCGGACGAGCAGTCCCAGGGTGCAGGGCCGCTGGGCCTGCTGCGTGTGCTGTCAGCTGCCAGGGAGGGTGCCCGAGTTGCTGGTGCCATGCTTGACGTAGTTTGTAGACTGGTGAAGGGTCCCAAGTAGCCGGGGATGACCTCCCTGTGAATGAGGAGAGGGCTTTGCAGCTGAGGGTCAAAGGGTTGAGATACTGTGATGCCATGCAGGCTCTGTTGCTCGGGTTGGTGGTGGTTCGCGGGAGACGGGATCCCCTGTATTACTATCAAGGGCGTAGGCATATGTGGTGAACCAGCGTGAGCATTGTATGTTTGTGGTTGAAACTTGTTGAGCGGCGGTCGCCATATCGTGATTTTGTGCATTGTGAGTGTTCCCTATCGGGGGTTCGATGCTGAGTTGAGTTGTCAGGTTGCACAGCGCTGAATACTGCATTTATTTGTTGATGGTGGCATGGTTTGAGAAATAGAGGGGTGTTTGTGTGAAATTGTACCGACAATCATTCAGAAAGGCCACACTCTGGGCTAAGCTGGGCTACTGACAGCAGTGCTTTGCTCTCTTAGAACTGCAAGCTTACTGTTTATGTGTTCTATTGGAGGGGCTGAAGCATCAAATGTGCTGGGTTGTAATGTAGTAAGCTCAAGTTCTTCGAACTGGCAACCAAGGCAACTCGACCTGGCTCCAAGGTAGCCCGCCAAAAAACTGGGAGCCTGTGTTTGGGCACCCATCAAGCCCGCAATAGCGTACTTAAGGAGGCTACTTTGTAGAGCGCTAACCATCATCGCCCCTAGTGGAAATGTCTTGACCACCCGATGCACTCGGCTGGCAGGGTAGCCCGGAATGCCGCTGCTGCGCGACGTGGAGGACTGCCTGTACTACCGTTCCTTCCATGACAACTTTCATGACTTTGCGAGCGACAGGGGCAGGGCTGTGCAGTGCCTGCCCACTGTGCGCGCCTGGCTTGTGCAGCTCAGTGATGGCACGCTGCTGCACTTGTACGAGGAGCAAATTACACACGTGGAGCAGCAGGGGTGCGACCAGTGCCGCATAATAGGTGAGAGGGCCCCCGCCCCAACCTCCCTGTGGTGTGATGACTTGTCCCAGCCTCACCAGGCCTGCTTGAGGGCCACTTCCTGACCTGCCAGCCCCCCTGGTGTCTTCCTGTTACAGGCTGGGGCAACCACCCCGTCAGCAGCAAGCGCTATCATGTCATCGTGCCTGCAGAGGTGAGGAGAAGTGCTGCGGGGCCTTGCCGGTGCCGCCTTTGACTCGTGCTGCCTGGCCAACCTCGCTGTGCTGTCCCCCATTCTATGCTACCCCTTAGCGCGGCATCAGCACTCTTTTGCTGCCGTGCAGGAGGGCACCGACTCTCTGAAGGACCCAGCCGCCCTGGTTGCGCACGTGGAAGCGCGCTACCATGCTGCACAGGACGGAGCCACCGCCGCCGCTCCCACTCCCGGCGCAGCAGCAGGCGCTGTGGTTCCCATTGCAAGTCCTGCAGTTGGCCCCAGCAGCGGCAATGGTGCTGAGCTGGGGGCGGGCCAGTTGGGGCCAGGGAGCGAGGAGGCCGTCCCTGATGCGGCTGCCTGCTTTGAGTCCACCCGCCACAGGCTGCATGGTAAGGGGTGTACAGTGCAGCGGGCATGCGTGCTTGTAGGCTGACATAGAATCCACTGAGTAGGCCCAGTAACTGGCTCAGGGAACGCACCCCATGGGGGCTTGGGGCCATCAGGGTGGAAGGGAAGACACACTCATTTAGGAAGACAACTGCTCCATCCTGCCGGTCTTTGTGGCAGTGTGTGCGGCACTCCGGCAGCACAGAGTGTAGTCTCTGGCCCTCCATGACAAAGGCTTCGTGAGCGCCATCATGCTGTTGGCTATCGCACCACAAGCGGTCAGCAGCAAGTACATGGCCGCATACATCCCCTGCACCGTCAGCCTGCTGTCCCCCGCCCGCTGCCTGCCTCCCCTTCGCTGTCTTTGCCTGCCTGCCTGCCTGCCTGCCTGACTCACTCATTCACTGATTGACTGGTCCTCGCCCAGGTGTGGTGCATGCCAACGGCTACAGCCACCTGCTGCGGGTGAACGGGCGGGAGGGCGGCTCCCGCAGCCTCACCGGCTACCAGCTGACCAAGCTCTGGGACGCGCTGTGCACGCTACTCAGGGTGCGGGCGGTGACCACGGAAGACGTGTCTAACAAGGTGGGCGGTCAGCGTGGTTTATAGATTGTTATAGATATAATTTCGTGATGACGAGCGTAGGTGGGTGGGTGTTGGTGCAGAGCTGGGGATGTGGGGCGGAGGCCATAGACTTGGTGCAGCGACCTGCCTTCCCTGTGTCAGGTTATGAGGGTGTGTGTGCAGGGCAGGTATGAGGGAGCTCTCATTTTGTGTCCAGGTGACTGAGGAATGCATGGCAAGCCAGTTAGAGAGTTCCAGGCCCCACCGGTGTGCACATGTCTCGCTAATGCCACATGGCATACCTGTCCCCACCTTCCGCTGCACCGGCTGCAAGCTGGCGCGCGCAGTTCCAGGCAAGCTGGGGAGCACTGCCGAGCACCGACAAAGCTCAATCTCCCAGTCTCGTGATATTCGCCATGTGTTTATTAACTTGCAGGCCGGGCTGGAGTTGCGTGTGTTGCACACGGCCGCCCACAAGGTGACCTGGTACGGCCGCTTTGGCTACAGCCTGGGCCGCGGCGCGTACAACATCACGCGCCAGCAGTGGCGCCGTGCGGCCGAGCACGTGCACGGCGCCTCGCTGGACGCGCTTATCTGGGACTTTCTGGGGGGCGTGGACGACGGCGTGCTGGCCATCCTGCAGCGCTACCGGGTGAGCCACCCTTCCGTATTATGGGGGAAGCAAGGTGCATGCAGAGCATTGACCGGCAAGATTGCATGTAGTTCATAGGTAGCAGTGTGGGGTGTCGTAGCGCGGCACGCTGCAGGTGATGATGTGAAAAGGTGTCCGTTCACGCTTGGAAGAGGCTAGCACTCTGTACTAAGTGCAGGCCGGGCGCCCACAAGTGTCAGCCGTCGTGCACCTCGTCACGTTGGGTAGGGCATGTGTTTACAAGCCCCCTCCTGCCATGCCTGCTGCAGGTCTCCCCCCCTCCGGGCACCCCCGCCACGCTGGGCGGCTTCCTGCAGCGCATGCTGCACCTGCTGTCCCACCCCGAGGAGGCGGTCCCGCTGTACCAGCTGCCAGCGCCGCAGCAGGCACAGCAGCAGGGCCTGCTGCTGGGGGAGGGCGGGCAGCCGCCTGCCAAGCGGCCACGAGAGGAGGACAGGGAGGGCGAGGGCGGGGCCCTGACGCTGGCCCAGGTGGTCGCAGCCAGCCAGCAGCTTCTAGAGTCACTAGGACCGCCTGAGGCCCCCACACAGAGGCCCACCTCCGAGGCTCCCGCGCAGGCTGCAACACAGGCGCCCCTCGCGTCGGTGGGGGGACTGGCAATGCCCACAGGGGAGCAGCGCCAGGGGGCCGGACGGGGTGGCTTCCTGCCGCAGCAGGAGGGGCGCGAGGCTTCTGCAGCTGCAGCACAGCTGGAGGTGCAGGCGCTTGCGCCCCATGAAGCGCCTGCGCCTCCTGCCCCGTCAGCAGACGCTGTGCTGCAGGGCCAGCCCCTGGCGCCTGCCAGCCTGGCGCCCACCCCCGCCGCAGGGCAGCCCCAGCAGCAGGCAGAGGCACCAACAGGGTTGCCAGCAGCAGCGGTGGGCGGGGGTGGCGTACTTGACGAGGCTGTGGCAGGGCAGGGCGTGGGGGCGGCCCTGCCTCCTGCAGAACTTGGGCTGCTTGTTGGCCCAGGTATGCAGGCGGACCTCGGTACCTCCGCCGTCCTGCCTGGGCCTGCCCTTGTCAAGCAAGAGGGCGGAGGAGAGCAGCCAGAGCAGCAGGGCCAGCAGCAGCCGCGCCCGGAAGCGGCAAGCATGTCAGAAGAGGGTCAGGCGGGCGGGCTGGGGGAAGGCGGGGCCGGCTGCTTCACAGAAGCAGCTGTGCCGCTTGCTGCTGTAGAGCCCCGGGCGGGGTCTGCGCAGGAGCAAAGCGGCGAACAGGGAACGCAGCAGGGACAGCAGCAAGGCGCCGTAGCGGAGCACATGCTTGTGGACTCTGGCGGCATTTCGGCGCCAGCTGCCTTGAGTGGGTCAGTGGAACCCCAGCATCAGCAGGAGGAACAGGAGCAGCAGCAGCAGCAATGGCCACAGCTGGATGCTGCCGCCCCTTCCCAGGAGAGCGCCCCTCTACAAGTAAGTTGGCTCTCCGGAGCTCTTGAAATGCAGGCCGTGCTTGTCTGTCAAAAAAGCATGCAGATCTTACATGCTGACTTCTGCCCAGCTTCAGGCCCAGGCGCCACCTATGTCCCAGCGGTATCAGCGTCACCTGCCTTTGTTAGTGTTGGCCACATGTGACTAGCTTGATGTGTGCACACCAAGCTTAAGGCGCCCTGTCTTCTTGTTGCTGGCCTGGCCCCAGCTAAGCTAGCCACCGTTGTGCCCTGTAGGCTGCTCCTGCCCCAGCCAAGCGACCAACCTCTGAAGAAGGCGGCGCCCCTATAGACCACTTGCAGCAGCTTTTACTACCGCTGCCAGGTAGCCCCTCAGCAGCAGCACTAGCCACCTTGCCTGAGGGCGAGCTGGGAGGAGCCGCTGCTGCTCCTGCCGCTGAGGACGCTGCGACTGCTCCTCAGCACGCCGCTGCTGGGCCTGCTGAGCTGGATCAGGCGCCGCCTGCTGTGCCTGCCCTGCCTGCAGCTGACCAGCAGCCAGCTCCAGCCCAGGTCGGCCTTGTCCCAGGGGCAGTGCCTGGCAGCAGCGGCAGCAGCGGAGTAACAGATGCCATCTTACAGCAGCCCAGCATGCCATCACTCCCTGGGCCGGCCGGTGCTGCGGCAGCGGCCCTTGTCGCAGAGGACGCTGCAGTGCGGCAAACAGATCAGCCTATGTCATTATTGGCAGTGCAGCATGAACATCATGATCAGCTGCCGGGGTTGCCAGTTGCTGAGGCTGGCTCTCAGCCCCAGCAACTCACAGCAGGCGCAGCAGCCGGGGACCCACAGCAGGCAAAGCAGCAGCAGCAGCCGCCAGGGGAGCTATTGCTCGGGGGCATAGCAGACCTTCATAATCCCGCCGAGCCAGCAACAATGCCTGGCGAGGCATTAGCTGCCCCTGGAGGAATATACGCGGCTGAAGCCCAAGGCCTAGCAGCGCCTCCGCTACCAGCAGAGAGCGACCCGGCTGCTGCGCCGCCAGCAGAACATGGCAGTGCTCCTGAAGCTGCACTGCAGCTGGACGCAGCGCGGCTGGCTGAGATTGCCCGCCTGCGAGCGGAGGGCCCCGTCTCCGGCACCTTCCGGCATGGCAAGGGCCAAAAGGGCAAACGCGCTGCCCCACAGCCCGCCAGTGCGCCGGACAGCGCAGGCGGCGGCAGCAACAGCAGCAAGCGGCCTGCAAAGCGTGCCAAGCAGTCGGGGGGAACCTCCTCCCCCGCCACTGCTGCTGCTGCTGCTGCTCCTGCCCCAGCAGCGGTCAGGGTTTCGGGAGCAGATGGCAGGGGCGGTGGGCAGGGCGGCAGCACTAGCGGCGGCCGCTCGCTGCGCGTGAGGGGCTCGGCCGAGGGGGGCGGGCCCTCCTCAGCCACAGCACAGCAGGGCCAGCAGGCAGACGGCAGCGGCATGCAGGGCCCCGCGCCGCCCAAGAAGTACGGCCATGAGGCGGTGGGGAAGCGGGTGAGGGTGTACTGGAAAGAGCAGCGCACGTACTACAGCGGCGTGGTGCTGGCTTTTGATTCCAAGAACAGGTAAGCTGGGAGGCAGATGGATGGCGAGTGGTGGGGCCAGCGGGCCAGTAAACGGTGGCGTACGTGGCTGGTTGTTGCTGTGGTACGTGCTTGTGAGGCCGTCTTATGTGGCTCGCGATACCCTCAGATCCACATTGTCCGCTTGGGTGTTTCGGTGGAGCTTTGATGCATGCCTGGAAGTCGTCGAAGTGTTGTCATCTTGAGCCTGTAAAGCGGAAGCAGGGTGGGGCAAGTGTTTGGCTTCTGCCGTGGCTTGGACAGTGCCAGGCCTTGCGACAGTCAGCCCTTTCACCGTCAGCTCTAAACATGTTACTTTAGCCTCCGCTGGGTCGAGAGCCATTGGATAGCGCTTTGGGCACTGACGGCTTGCACCGCTGGTTGCCCTGATGCAGGAAGCATCACATCCGATACCACGACGGTGATGAGGAGCATCTGGACCTCAGCAAGGAGAAGCTGCACTGGTTGGACCCTTTGTCACCAACCAAGGCCGCAGCGCCAGCGTCCCCAGCAGGGCCATCAGCAGCCTCACCACCTGCTGCAGCTGTATCACCCAGGTCGACCAAGGCTGCAAGGAGCAGTGACAAGGCCCAGCAGCAGCAGCAGCAGCAAGGGCGGGGCAGGGATGCTGCAGGGTCAGCAACTGCCGCAGTATCCCCGCGCGCCGGGCGCCGGCACGAGCAGCAGCACGTGCCGGGCAAGGCACTTGAGCCGAGGCCAGAGCCCAAGCGCAGCGGGAAGAAGAACCAGCCTGCAGACATCGAGGCCGGCATGCAGCAGCAAGAGAAGGAGCCCCAGCTGGAGCAGAAACAGGAAGCGGAGGAGCCGCCGCAGCAAGAATCACAGCAGGGCGAGCAGCAGCAGGATGAGAAGCAGCCACAGCAGCCTGGGAAGCGGCGCAGCGGCAAGAAACAGCAGGCCGAGAACAGGCAAGGGAAGGCTCCAAGGCAAATGAAGGAGGGTGCGATCCAAGGCGATACTGCTGCTGGCCCTTCCTCGGCCACAGCTATGGCGCCTGTGGCTGCAATGCCTGGCGATGACACGGAACAGCAGCCCCCTGTGGCAGAGGCTGCACAGGAGGAAGGGCACCCTGAACCAACAAAGCAAGAGGTGGTACTGTCCTCTGCATCCAAGCAACAGCAGGAGCAGCAGCAGGGACAGAAGGCCGCCAAGGCATCGGATCCTGGTCCAGTATCTGATGCCGCTGTAGCTCCGCCGCTAGCTGGATCAGCGGAAATGCCGGGTTCGACCCGAACAGCAAAGCACAGCCCTAAGAAGGAGAAAGCCCTGACGGCTGCTCAGAAGCGGCGACAGCAGCACCAGCAGCAAGCTCTGGCGAGGGGAGAAGCAGGGCCAGAGAGCACCCTCGCTGCCACGGAAACAGCTGCGAAGGATGCAGGGCAGCAAGAAGAGGAGGTGGAGGAGGGGCCGCCCGAGGCAGCAGTTGAGGCAGCCGAGCCAAGGCATACAGAGCAGCCTTTGCAAGAGGTAGAGCAGGCCACAGAGCAGCCTCAGGAAAGAAGAGAGGAGGCTCAGCAGCCTACCGCGGCTGCTCAGCCGGGTGCCGAGGCGGGTGATGTAGCACCTGCCCCAGGCGAACAAGTGGCTGCAGAGCCGGCCACTGGTCCCACTGCAGCAGCGGTAGGCGCACAGGCGGACGAACCGGTGGCATCGGGTGAGGCCGTTGCTGGCGCACAGCCTGCAGCTGGCGCAGCCCAGGCAGGTGAAGTTGCAGCTGTTCCAGCTGCGGCGGTTCAAGCAGGCTCGGCGGCGGCACCCGGCACTGCTGCGGCCGAAGCGGAAACAACAGCTGCAGCAGCACCAGCGGCAGCGGTGGCAGCAGTGGCAGCGGCCCCTGAGGAAGGAGAGGTCCCTGCCTCCCAGGAGGCCCCCACCCCAGTGTCAGATGCAGCCGCCCAGGCTGGTCCTCCCAGTGTCGGACAAGCCGAGCAGGCAGTGCCGGCCGCTGAGGAGCCTGCTCTCCAGGAGGCAGCAGCAGCCTCCGGCGTGCACAAGGAAGAAGCGGAGGCTCCCGCGGCTGCAGAGGCTGCCCAGCCACCAGAACCAGCAGAAGCAGCTGACCAGGCGGCAGCCGAGGCCGGCCCCGGACCTGATAGCGAAGCTGCGGCTGCGGCGGGTGCTGGCCCCGCAGCAGCAGAAGGCGGTGCTGCTGCTCTGTTGGAGGGCGGCGATGCGGCAGCGCCGACGGCGGGGGCAGCGGGGCTTGTGGTCCCGCCTGGTACCGCCGAGGCGGTGAATGGTACCCTGGGGTGTCCCAGCTGCCGCGGGACGGCCTGCTCCCGCTGTCGCAAGAAGGCTGTGCACGAGCTGGTAAGGCCATCGACCACTTTTGGCTGCGGGAGTACGTCTTCCATGGTGCAGTGCATTGTGCTGCGTGGGCAAAAAAGCGGAGGGAGGCTGACTTGCGGGCCTAGAAGAACTTGTTGGCCTTTTCCTGTTGTCCCTCAGCAGGTCTCTTGCATCAATGTAGTGGCCGGGGCAGCAATACTGTAGCAGAAACGGGAAAAGGTCTCCCGTGCTTCCCTGGCACGGGTGAGAATTGCAGAGACGAATGTACAACAATGCTTGGAGGCCTGTGCTGCAGGAAAGTCGCGGGCTGGGCAAGCTGGCGCAGGGCTTGGGCTGCGAGGCCTGCCACTTCCGCGAGATGGGCTGCGCCAAGTGCTGGCAGTCAATCTTTGACGCTTTGGTGAGTACAGCTGCGCTCTCACAACCCTTGGTATGGTAGTTTTTTGTGGGCTTTGAGGTGTTGGTAAATGTGCTCACGACTGTGGCAAATTGTAGCAGGGTAGCAGCTGGGGAGATGGCCTGGCAGGGGGTGATGCTGATGCTTGTGGTAAAATGGCGTCAATTTGCAAGGTTCTGTGTGAGTCATGGGGACAGTTGGGCCTGTAAGAGGGGGCAGCTGCCGGCTGACCTACCATGCCTTGCGCACCGCCAGCCTTGTGTGACAGGGTGGGAGCCAGAACTGTGCCAGAACTGTGATTGGTGTAGGCAGGGAGTTACTGCGTATTTGACAGGTATGTAAATATTGCCCTTGAAACCCCTCAAAGCACCCTGGGGTTGTGCTTCTGTGCAGGGCCTTCCTGCCAGGCCTAAGGCGCCACCGCGGGATGACAGGCGCAAGTCTCAGAAGGTCAGCCCCCAGCAGAAACAGAAGCAACAAAAGCAGCAGAAGCAGCAGCCCGCGGGCGAAGCAAAGGCCATGCCAGCATCTACCAAAGCTGTCAGGAAGAGGACGTCTGCGGCTGCTGAGGCTGCTCCTGCCGCCGCCGCTGCTGCTGGGGAGCCGACAGGTGCAGCTGCACATGAGACTGCAGCGGGCGCTTCACCGGGGCTGACACCTCAGCAAGGGGCCGAGGGCAAGGTGACTGACCCCTCCATGCCAGTGGCAGAGGCCGCAGAAGCAGCAGCGCCAGCAGCTGTATCCAAGCTGGAACAGCAGCAGGCTGGTGAGGGCGCGGCAGCAGGGCACCCTTCTAGCAGGCCCCGCCGTGCCGCAGCGGCGGCAGCGGCCAGGATGCTGGCAGCGCCTGAGGACGCGTCGCCCATGTCGTCGCCTGCGCGACCCGCGGCGCCGGCCGCCGCCGGCGCGCCCGCTGCCGCGGTGGCCGCGCAGGCTGCCGCTGGGCACGCCCCTGCTGACGTGGAGGCAGCCAGGGCTGCCGTGGCCACGGGCGCTGTGGCTGTGCCCAGCCTCGGCTGCGGGCGGTGCCGGCAGGCGCCGCTGGGCTGCCGCGACTGCCGTAAGCGCGCCCTGAGGCTCCTGGTGAGGCGCCGGGGTGTGCTGATCGTGTCCATGCTTGCCGCTGCTGCGGAAGTCCTGTGTACCGCTGCTGCGTGGCAGAACAGTGTGCTACCCGTGGCATCGTGCCTGTCTAGAACAAAACCCAAATGAAAGGGCGTCGAAGCAGCATGCACTGCTGCCTACTTAGCCAAGCTGTGTTTGCTCGGCTTCTCAACCCAACAGCTGTGTCTCCCCGGCTCCCCCACCACAGAACCAGGAGGGCGGCGAAGAGGCCAAGGCCGTGGCCGCGCTCATAGGCTGCACCGAGTGCTCCTTCAAGCCAGAGGGATGCATCAAGTGCTGGAAGGCGCTCTATGAGGCCTTGGTGAGCTGGGAGAAGGCCTGGGTCTGCTGCAGGTCGGCTTTTTCATACTATATGTAGAGGGTGGCTGGGTGGCTCCCGTAGGGACGGGAAGGGTGCCTGTGGTGCCTCGCCATCAAGGAGAAACGGGTTGAGGTGGAAGCTGCCGTTGTCAACATGTCTTCAAGGCACATTGTGATGAGGAGCCTGCGCTCAGAGTTTGATGGTAGAACAATATCCATGCTTGTGGGTGCAGGGCCTGGCGGTGCCTGTGGGCCAGCCCACCCCACGTGACAAGTCCAAGCCAGCCGGCACGCCCGCCTCTGGCTCCGGGCCGAAGCCCAGCACCAAGAAGAAGGCAGCAGCTGCTGGGGCTGCGGCTCCGTCTGCACACGCCGCCGTGGCAAAGGCTGCTGCAGCGGCCGGGGAGCCACCCCTGGAGCAGCGGCAGCAGCAGCCTGGGCATGAGGGGCAGCTGGAGCCCCAAGCAGTGTTGGCGCGGCAGCAGCAGCAGCAGCCGGCTGACCTGCGGCAGCGCCCTGCTTGGCCCGAGGATGCCTCACGAAGGAAATCGGTATGGGACTGTCCTTTTGGGTGCCTTGTGCTGCACAGGTCCAGTACCAAGGAGGATGTTGGCATGGACGCTATGTGTTAGTAGCTGCGAGACCTTGGGCCGTTCACTTGCTGCCTGGCATCCCCTCACCCTACGCGCCACATGCGTTCTGCTGGCCTGGCCGCCTAGCGTTCGTTTGACTCCCTTTGCCTCCACCTGCGTGCTGCAGAGCCGGCCCCGGCAGCGCAACGTGCGGTACATGAGCGGGAGCGACAGCGAGGGCAAGGCTTCCCCCGCTGGTGGCGAGGAGACGCTTGCGGTGCGGGAAACCGCCGCTACTGGCGCTCCAGGCAAAAAGACGCAGCTGCTAGGCCTGTCACGGGCGGGCTCCAGGGCCTCCGCAGCCGGTGGAGTCCCTGGTGGGCACCCAGCTGAAGCTGGTGCCGCCGCTGCTGCGGCGGCGGGGGCGGTAGGCCCTGGGCGTGTGGACGATGGCAGTGTGGTGGGAGCGGCACCGTCCGTGCTTAAGGCTCGGAGGGCGGACAAGTCTGCCAAGAAGAACCAGCAGCACCCGCAGCAGCAGCAGCAGCATGACTCTCAGCTTGCTGCTGAGCCTGCTGGGCTGGCCCGGCAGGCCAGCATGGGCGGCGCGGCAGCGCCGGCGGCGGGGCCTGCCCCCGCGGGCGCACCACACCACCAGCACCAGGACCAGCACCCCTCCCAGGAGCACTCCCAAGCAGCCCAGCAAGGCCTGTCGCTGAGCACAGCTCCCACCGTGCCGCTGTCGGCCTCCGCGCTGCCGCCGCTCGCCCCGTCCCCCTCAGTACCGTCCCTGGAGGCGGCGGCCACGTCAGCGGACGGCTTCAAGACGGCAGGCAGGCGCGAGCGCAAGCCCACGCAGCACTACCGAGACGTGACGCCGACATACAGCGCCGGCCAGCCGGCCTCCTCAGGCGCCCCCGCGGCAGGGGCACCGGCAGCGGCAGCTGGCCCTGTGCCTGTGCCTAGCCCGGGCATCGGCAGCCCCACGCTGCTGGCACACAACGCGGCCAACACCTGGGGCGACTGCGGGGACGGCTGGTGCGGTCGGGCGATGCTGCCGTACATGATCACGCGCAGGACGGTGCCGGTGGCAAGTGAGTGTGCCGGCTGCTAGGCTTTCCTGGCTTGAGGCTGGCCGTGGGGGGCGGTTGCATGTGACGTGGCATGCCTTCTTCGAGAGCGTGTTGGGGGTTGGGTAGGGGGCACACAAGGCCATGTGGGGTGTGGCAGCCTGGCCAGCAAAGGCATTTCAGACTGCTGCAGTTAGGAAGCCTGCAGTTCAGGAGCCGATACACCTGTGGGGGGGGTCCACTGCAGTGGCGTGGGTTGGACCGCTCGCAAATGTACACCAAACCAAATTCTGTGCTGGAGATTCTTCTTCTCCCCTCTTGAGCAACCAGCCGTGGGCCCCCGCCATACACTCTCGTGTCTACCGCCTGTCATCCCCGGAAGCGCTTATATAAGGTCACCCACCCAACTGCACCTCCTGCTCCCCTGCCTGCCATGTCCGTTGATGCAATCACTCTGGCGACTACCCTTTGTGCTGCAGGCCGCGTGCTGCACAGCCTGCTGGGGCGGGTGCCGAGCGGCGGGGAGTATGTGACGATGCGCGACCCTGCTACCAACCGCTCCATGAGGATTGAGATCAAGCATGTGGCCACCGCCAACGTGTACTACGTGGCGGTCAGTGTTCCCTGCCAGGCCCCTGGGCTGGGTGGCAGCTTGCCCATGCTGCCCATGCTTTGGCTGCTTCCTTGCACGCACCTGTCATCTTTGCTGATGCGTGCCTTGCCGACGAAAGGGTGTCTTCTGCTCCGCTCATGCCGTTGCTGTGGAGGTTGTCGCTCCCACGAGCAGCCCAGCCAGGGCTGTGCATCCAGCAAACTATGAAAGATGCACAGCCCTTACCTTGCCTCCTCATCCATGTGCGTTCGGCGCCGGCCCTGGCTGTCGGGAATGTGCCGCTGCTCACAGGCCAGCACCCTCCAGCAGTGAATGAACCCCATCATGCCTGCCGAGGTGCCCCTGTGTGCTGCGTGTGCGCGCCCTGCAGGGCCCTGACTTCACGGAGTGGCTGTCCTCCAGCGGCATGCTGCCCGGGGAGCAGCTGCAGTTCAAGGCGGCGGGCGGGGAGGTGCTCATGCGGCGTGGGCCCATGGTGCCCGAGGTGAGACAAGTGTGTGTGGTGTGTCTGTGTGTGTGTGGGGTGGGGGGGGGGGGGTTCCCTTGGTTGGCGCTGTCTGCCAGTCCTGTGTCCTGTCACAGTTGAATAGGTATTGTGAATTCTTGAGTACGCTCCAGCTATGAGTAGGATCCTTGCCTGCCATGCTGCATCGCCGTGCTGTGGCGGGCGCCAGCGGGCGCCAGCTTGCCATGCACGAAGTCTTCACAGCGCCGTGAGCCTCCTCCCCGCGCAGGAGCTCCTAGCGCGTCCCCCCTCTGCCAGGTCTAAGAAGCGCAAGCAGGAGGAGCAGCTGCCGATGAGGGTGAGTACCAGCCAGTGACTCATCCGGTGACTAATCAAGTGGACGCCCTCAAGCGTGGCCGGGTTGGCGCAGATGGCCCCTGCGTGGCTATGTGTGTGCGCGATGTGCGGTATCTGGTCCCACCGGGACCAACTGTCGGCTTGCCACGTGCGAGTGTGCTGCAACTAGGGGCACTCAGTGTCTTCCAGCCTGCCCGACGGGTGCGTGTACCGCACACATGCCACCCGCTCCATCCTTCCAGGATAATTCCTTTTGCCACTGATCGACTCACCACAGCAGGCCTGGAGGAGCACTTGTTTCACAGCCGCTGACCAGAACCACTGCGTGTGCTGTGCTGTGCTGCAGCATGGGCCAGAGGTGGTTGGTCTGCGGGTGCGTCTCTTCTGGCCCCAGGACCAGCAGTGGTACCCCGCCAGGATCACCGCCTACCAGGACGGGTGAGCGAGCCAGGCCCTGGAGGCATTTGTCAGTTATCTTGTTCACCACTCTGACTGTTATATGTATTTATCCTCCACCCAATGGTCAGAAGTGGCTTGAACTGGCTGTTGAAGGACTGAGCCATGCTTGGCGGTCCATATATTTGTGTTGGGTGATGCGCTTGCCAAGGGGTTGCTCTGCTGGGTGGACAGCTGCCGTAACGGCGGGCTAGCTTGGCTGGGGGTGTCAGCGCGCGGAAGCAAGGGTTGTAAGGGCTTGTTAGTGGCGGTGGCCGCGTGCCATACCTCCTCTCCTGGGGCGGGGTCTGGCTGGGCAGTGCACCTCCGGCTATGTAGTTCCCTCCTGCAATCTTCCTCCCTCCGGCTCTCTCACCTGCACGTGTCTCTGTGGTATACCCCTTCTCGGTGCGCGCTCCCTCTCCCCCCGCAGTAAGCACACCGTGGTCTACGATTCCAACGAAACCGAGGACTTGGACCTGGCTGCAATTTCCCTGGAGTGGGTTGACGAGCCCCCGCCCCACGCTGCCCGCCTCGCGCCCCAAGAAGCCGCGGCGCCCTCCCGGCGCCTCCCCGGCCTCCGGCCTGCCGCTGAGCTGGCAGGCGCAGGCGGGAGGCGCCGACTGGGGTGCCGGCGCAGAGGCGGCCAGCAGCGCCAGGTCTGTGCGGCCCATCAGGCTCAAAGTGCGGCGCCCGCAAGAGCCGCCGGAGGCAGC
The DNA here is from genome assembly GCA_001598975.1 of Parachlorella kessleri. Classification (NCBI taxonomy): domain Eukaryota; kingdom Viridiplantae; phylum Chlorophyta; class Trebouxiophyceae; order Chlorellales; family Chlorellaceae; genus Parachlorella; species Parachlorella kessleri. The sequence goes on from BBXU01002799.1 coordinate 107,802, forward strand.
AGGAGTGGGCTTGGAGGAAGACTACGGCGGGGGCCCCCTACTAGGAGGTTCCCCAACAGTTGCCGACGCCGCCGGGGCTGGGGCGGGGTCGTGGGGGCCCGCAGGGAGCGCCTGGCCGCCGGCAGCACCCGGGAATCGGGTGTCACCGGATACCCTGCCGCCCAACACGCTGCCGCGCAACCCCGCGGCCCTGCGGCCCTTTGCGCTGCTGCCCATCCCGGCCGACTGGCAGCTGGACCGCACAATCGAGGCTGTGCGCCAGCTGCTAGCCATACTCAAGGTGCGTGCGTGGGGTGTGGGTGTATGGCTGCCGCCCGCTATGGGGTGGTATGCTTGGTTGGCAGCTTGCACAGTGTAGGGGGGATTCAATATCTGTTAGGGGATGTCCTCTGCTTAACGTCTGCTGGACAGTGTTAACCTAGTCCACCATGGCGGCTCCTGGAGTCCCGCCATGCCCTGGCAGGACGCCGCCATGCCTCCCAAGCTGTGCAACAGACCCATTTGCTAGGAGGTTTGGCCGCCCTCACGCCAAGCAAGCCCTGGCTTGTCTGGGGCGCCTCAACTCATGACAAACCCCCGTGGATTCATTGACTGGAGTCACGCTTGGTACAGCACTGGCCTCCTCGACTGCGCGCCACTGTCTCCACCCCCCTCTTGCAGGGCTTTGCGGGCATGTGGGTGTCGCGCGGCAAGGTGCGCGCGATGGCGCAGGACGCGGGGCTGAGGGACGTGCACCTGCTGGACTACGCCGCCCGGGTGCTGGACCACGTGGTGCTGGACGGCTGGGCGGTGTACCGGGTGCAGCACCGGTCACACAAGGTGGGAGGGTGGTGGGTGGGTGGGTGAGGGGTGTGGGACTTTTGAGGGGGGTAGGGTTTGGAGGCGGGGTGAGTGCTGCTGGCTAGCAAGGCCTGGCTGGGCTGGGGAGTGCACGGTGGGTGGCAGACCTGGCGAAGCGTGTGCTGTCATGGGGATCTGAACCTGAAGAGAGGAGGGGGGGGGTTGAACAGGTGGAGGAGCTCCCACCCTGTGCAAGAGCGGGTGTAAGGGTTTGTGCAGTGCACCGCCCTACAGACACACAAGCGTTTTGGTCTCTCATGTTGTAGCCCATCCTTCTTTCTTTTGGAATCTGTGCACCAGCATCTTGGTTGAACCCCTCCCTCTCCCCGTCTCCCTCAGCCAGGAAGGTAGTTGTGCCAACCGATACCAAGGGTGCTTCCTTTGCTGATAGAGCGGCAACGCTGCGTATTTAACACCCCCAAACTAACTTTGCTGCCCCTGCAGGCCCTGTACTTCTACGCCGAGCAGGTGGGCGACGAAGCGCTCTCCGACATCGCCCCGCCCGAGCGCCGCCCCGCGGCCTCCAAGCGCGTGCGCGGCGGCAAGGCCTCGCTGGTGGAGCAGGCCGACGAGGGCGCCAGCCCCCGCGCGCCCACCGCCGCCGCAGCGGCCGCCGTGCGCGGCAAGGGCGCCATGCTGAAGCGCATCCTGCTGCGCGTGCCGCCCAGCAAGGGCTTGGCAGCGGGGGGCACCCCGCCGCCGGAAGGCGACGCGGCTGCGCAGGTAGGCTGCTTGGGAGCTGTGCAGGCAGGTTTTTGGCGCACCGGCACATGCATGCGGACACCAGATTTATGTGTGGTAAGGGACAGAGGCCTTGTCGTTGCCCGTCAGGCTGGTATAGGCAGCGGTTGAGGGTGAAATCCCATACCTACTTGTGTAGTGTGCAGGTTCTTTTCCTTCCTGTGGCGCACAGCCCAGCCTGCAGCCAAGTCAGCAGGGTTGTTACTTGTGCAGGCACACCCGGGCGTCGGCGGCAAGCGGCCGCGGCAGCCCGCCGCGCCGACGATCCCACCTGCCAGCGAGCTTCGCCTGCCGCCGGCAGGCGTGCTGGCGGCAGCGCCCGGCGACGCCGGCGCCGTGGCGCAGCAGCC